>CM067216.1:44516718-44669713 GCA_034190945.1 Octodonta nipae | reverse complement strand
GATTTTACGAGCTTTCCAACGGTATATTACACGACTACATTCAAATTCCTGGAAGGGGTGCAAACAACCCTCAATTATGCAGTTTTTTTTCAAATTTTATGGTTTATAAATTTAAAAAATACCAGCATGATCTACGATTTACGAGCTTTCCAACGGTATATTACACGACAACATTCAACTTACTGGAAGGGATGCAAACCACCCCCCAATTATGCAGTTTTTTCAAATTATATGATTTATAAATTTTGAAAAATACCAGCATGACCTACGATTTACGAGCTTTCCAACGGTATATTACACGACAACATTCAAATTACTGGAACGGGTGCAAACCACCCCCCAATTGTGCGGTTTTTTTCAAATTATAATAAGATTGTAATTTCTTTCTACTTAAGAAAAAAACAAGAACTTGAGGAAACTAAATTTTTCAGTGCTGGATTAACTCACAAAATATTGATTCTCAATTAATTCATTCATTATGCGGTTTGTACACCAGTAATGTAGTTTTGCCAATAAGGATACTCAGTAATGAAAAAGATATTACCATCTTATTAGTCCATCCATAATATTTTTGCATAATTATTTTAGTCCATTTTCAAATATCTAAATTTAGAACGTTATTTTTGGCCTATTAAAGAATTTTCATTTTAGATTTTGATAAAACATTCGAAAAAGCCTTCTTGCCGCTGTTTGTAATGACCTTTTCTGTAGCATGGAAAAATAAATTTGAATACACTGATTATGTGAATATATTGAAAACAGTTCTCTGATAATTGTTATCTAATATTTAATTGGTGCCACTGGTTCTAGTCGAGGCAATATATTTTATTAAAGCAGTAAAAAAATCGTAATGTGGTATTTTCTATTGCAGGGGTTACTTAAAATTCTTGAATCACATAAGTAATATACGCCACTCTGTACTCATCCTTTACGTTCAAACTCATATATAATATACTTCATTATACAATTAATCGCTATCATTTGACTTAAGAACATTTCTTTTTGAAATTCAAGTACGTTGAATTTCTCTCAATAAGTAGGTTTTGAAGTAGTTATTTATATATTTATTATCAATAAACATTTTAAAAAAAAATCTAATATATTTTATGACATTAACCAGTAATTTCAAATGTGAAATCGTCCATCTATGGAAATTTTACTGAGTTATTAGTTACAGGTAGGAATATTGGCACCTAGATGGCGAGACAACACATTGTTTAATTCATTCAAGTACCTTTGATCTTTTATGTCTTCCTATTTGTATTTTTGGTTTGCTATGAATAATCTGATTATTGTGGGTACAAAAATAATAGTTGAAAGAATAAGAACGAAATGCATTGCCCTCTCAGATACCAAACTCCTGTTTTATATTTCTTGTATAGATTATAGATTCAGCCCATTTTCAAATGGTAAAGGTTAGACAAAAATAAGAATATTATTTGACATATTTTCTGAAGGTTGGTTGAAAAATGCCGACTGGAATTAATCTGTGCATTTCGTAATACATAAAAATATTGCTATTTCTATTTGAAACAACTGTTTTAATATGTTAATTAGAAACAAAAAACTTTGAGTTATTAAAACTTTAAGCAACAGAGTTTGAAGAAGAAGCGAGTTGAATACAAAACCAGAAGAAACGGTAACAACACGTAGTCCATAAAGATGGTTACAATTTTTCGTTAGATTCAATACTTAATTAAAAGATCATAATTCATAATACAATTATTTATCCGAACAATGACTACCAACAGTAGTCGTTTTTTAACATATTGTTGGAAAGCTTATACATGGTAGATAATTACACCTTACACCATTTCAAAATTTGTAAAATCTAGATTTCTAAACCTTTGCCGCAGTAAGGATAATATTTAATATTTTCATCCATTTCAAAACTCTGACGGTTTGAAATAATTAGTCATTTAGGTAGTTACTTGCACCTTTCAGGTGATTTTGAAGTGGTCCTGCAATGTATCATTGAAGAGGTACTAAATCATAATTTATGTTGCTAGTTTTCTAAATTTAAGAACTACAAATTTGGAAAAAATTGCATAATTTGGGGGTTGTTTGCATTCGTTACAATAATTTGTAAGTGTTATGTATCCTTGAAGAGATTCTAAATCGTAGATTAGGCTGTTTTGAAAATGAACAAAATCACATAATATCCCTTTCCAAAAATTTTAATGTAGTATTTTAAAGCTCGTAAATCGTAGATCATGCTGATATTTTTCAAATTTATAAATCATAAAATTTGAAAAAACTGCATAATTGGGGGAGGGGCGGCTTGCATCCTTTCCAAAATCTTGAATGCAAACGTATAATATCCCGTTGAAAAGCTCGTAAATCGTAGATGAGGCCGGCAGTTTTTGAAATGAAAAATTACATTATTTGGAATAACTGGTAAATTTAGTGGGTTGTTTGAACCTCTCCAGTAATTTGAATGTGGTCGTGTAACATGCCGTTGGAAAGCTCGTAAATCGTAGATCATGCTGGTATTTTTTAAATGTATAAATCATAAAATTTGAAAAAAACTGCATAATTGGAGGGTGGTTTGCACCCCTTCCAGTAATTTGAATGTTGTCGTGTAATATACCGTTGGAAATCTCGTAAATCGTAGATCATGCTGGTATTTTTCAAAATTTAATAATCATAAAATTTGAAAAAACTGCATAATTGGGGGGTGGTTTGCATCCCTTCCAGTAATTTGAATGTTGTCGTGTAACATACCGTTGGAAAGCTCGTAAATCGTAGATCACGCTGGTATTTTTTAAAATTTATAAATCATAAAATTTGAAAAACTGCATAATTGGAGGGTAGTTTGCACCCCTTCCAGTAATTTGAATGTAGTCGTGTAATATACCGTTGGAAAGCTCGTAAATCGTAGATCATGCTGGTATTTTTGAAAATTTATAAATCATAAAATTTGAAAAAACTGCATAATTTGGGGTGGTTTGCACCCCTTCCAGTAATTTGAATGTTGTCCTGTAATATACCGTTGGAAAGCTCGTAAATCGTAGATCATGCTGGTATTTTTCAAAATTTAATAATCATAAAATTCGAAAAAACTGCATACTTGGGGGGTTGTTTTCACCCCTTAGACATTTTTAAATGTTTATGTGCATTACACCAGGAAAGAGCTCGTAAATCGTAGATAATTTTAATAGATTTTAAATTTAAAATTAAAATTCAATATTTTTTCGGGGGTGGTTTTTACCCCTTAGACAAATTTAGGGGTTGACGTTCAATACGTCAATTAAAAGCTCGTAAATAGCTCCTAATTTGACACGCCTCACAAAATTTTTTTGTTTGTTTTTCTGAGATAGTTTTTTGCACTTTTTCCATAGTAAATACTGAGCTCAAAAATCAATTTAGGTAAAAATCAAGAGCTCCTAAATAGCTCGTAATTCCCATATGTTTTAATTTGAGTTTCTATAAAATGGCGGTGCTAACTTTACTGACCTTCAGAACTAGGCTTTACAACCATCGCACTGGATTTTGCGATCAGCTGTTGCTACGGTTTCAGGCAGTTCGAACAAACTGGTGTGGTAGGCAGAGTCCAGTTTTTGTTGTAATTAGTAGTTTGCTTTATAAATGAATTATTGTAAAATGGTACTCACAGTAAATTGAAATTTTGTTATTATTCAACGGAACTGCACCTTTTTCACAGAACTTTTTTAACCACTAATGGCTATTAGTACATAGAACTGTTATGCAAAATTTCTTTACGAAGTATTTACTTTTTACACAGTAATCTTGAAAATTAGTGAGAGCACAAGATGTTAACATTCCGAAAGCATAGTTAATAATATAAAATTAAACATAATTTTTGCACGAAGTATCTATAACACGCATATCTATAGAAATGGTGAGTTTTTGTCAATTGCCTATCTGATTCTATTATTATCATTATTAATAATCCACTTTTTTACTTTATTTTTTATTGTACTTACATTGCTTTACGATTTTAGAGCATTTGGAAGACTTTTATACATTTAATGCTCTTATAAAACTGCGTTTGCTGCTGACTATTTTAGGTCTATTCGGGAGAAGTATGCTCTTGTTCCTAGTAATACTGTCTAAGTTCAGGAATTTTTCTTCCAACGTACTGTAGTGATATTTCAAACATTTATGAGAGAAGAGCTCTTCAAAATTTAAAATATTGTTCTTATGTATGTTAGTTTTCTTCTTGGTGAAAATATTTAATAGTTTATTTTGATGGCTTTACAGACGTTTTAAAGAGTTTCTCCCCAGGCAATGATTCCGTAGTTATGCTTTGGAAAAGTGCGTAATACAACTTCATCAATGTGTCCGTTTTCATAAGCTTGGAGAGATTATAGAATACGAATCCTAAATACTTTGTATTGTATTCTACATGTTTATTCCACTTCATTATGTAATCAAAGATAATTTCCAAATATTTACATGATTCCAGCCTATTCAAGATTTTTTTAATGACTAAAATGATTAGGTTTACCCGAACACTAATTTTACAATTTCCAAATTTAAAAATAGTTTATTTAAAGCTAGCCAGTAATGTTCCTTGCGGCACAGCTGTTCGATCTTACACAATATTCATTCACAGCTTCATTTACTTTAACACGATGCTTTCATAAGAGTATATTTTTTCCAATACTATCTTGTGATTTACAGTATCAAATGATTTAGCTAAGTCTAGAAGTGTAGCTGCAATTGGGGTGATTTTATCAAGCTATTCATAAATTACATTTATTAGAAACTTAAGGCATCCTTTGTACCTATTTACTTTATAAAGCCATACAATTTTTTATTTGTAATTCGCCTTTTAGGATAATTTCAATCCCATGAGTTAAACAAGAGCAAATATTTTGTTAATGCTTAACAGATTGCAGAGTAGATAGTCGTTAATAGATGGGGGGAAATCGAACGGTGACGTTTTTTCTGAGTTTACTTTCCGGCAGCCAAACGCATATCGATGCTACTGCTTCGCTTTAACACACATATCGATTCGTTTGTGTATGGAATGAGATTTTTCAGCGAACAAAATCCTTTATTACAATACAGCTCGCAACACTTCGATTTTGACGTTTAATAATTCCCCGGTGATCATTTAGCTAGAAAATTTTCACCAGACGTCAACTACGCACCGACTTTAATACATCATATATGTACGACTTGTCAATACTATAACTCATTTCCCTACACACGTCGTTATTATCACCTAACAAATCATAATTTATTCCATATATTTTTTCGTCCGTATTGGAATATCCACAATTACCCGTGGCCGGTGAAAAGTTGATCAAGCATTATGAATGGATTTGCTCACGTCAGCGCTGATTAAAATCAGGAAAACTTGACGTTTTATTAAGCCCTCAGCGTGAACTGGGAGTGGATTTGGAATACGAACTTCATTTGTGAATTAGGTTATCCCTAATTAGACCCATACAAAAAAGTTCCGAAAAATATTCCATCGACAAGATTGAATAAGTAAAATGTCTGTTTAATAATGTGTAAGGAGGTCAATAGAGAGAAAGTAGGAATAATTTTATGACAAGGTTGGGAAGGGGAGTATTTTTCCTTGTAAGCTGAATATCAACTTCAAGTCTAACGTTAGTTAAAGGATTAATATATTTTATAATATTGTGATTTTACTCTAGACATCAGAAAAGAAAACAAACAAAAGCTATTAATCTCTTCTGAAATGCTGAAAAGTCTGTTTATGTCAATAAAATTGAAAATAAAATAATTTGGTCAAGTGCGAGTTGGACTCGCATAGTAAGGGTTCCGTACCATCTTCAAGATTCTAATATTTCAGTTTCAGACAAGCAGGGAATGAGTGCATTTTCTTATATTACCCTAATAAGCGTTTTAAATTTATAAAAAATATACACTTTGATTTTCCACACATAGACTTTTTATTTTATCTGCTTCAGGATTCGCTTGATTTTTATCTGAATACATATGTATTTAATTTTCTATTTTGGCCCCCAAAATTAACATTAGAGTTTTATTTTACTAATAAACTTTCAGAGAAGCCTTTTATAATCTATTGTCTGAGTTTTGAAGCTCTGTAGATTGGAAGATATAGGGCAAAATAGGTCAAGTTTTAAATTATAAATTATTAAACCTGTTATACAAATTATTTAAAAATACAAATAAAATGTATTTTTCAAAATTTAAATAGTGTAGTGTCTAAAGTGGGAATTAAGTCGATGTTTAATATTTTTGTTAACATCTTTTAAACAAATTATTAAAAAATATGATATATTTGTAATACACATAATGAGCCTTTTATCTAATATATTACATGGTGCATTTGAAAATTGAATTTTTATTTTCCATTTAATTGCATAAGTTGTCCCTAAAATTACTATGGGGGTTTCCTAATAATTTTTGTTATAAATTTCAAGTGAGCCCCAGTACCCCTAATTATTTTCAAAATTTTAGGTAGTATGGTTTCGTAAATAAAGCGAGAAGTGAAATTTTTTTATATCTTTATGTTAATATCTTGTAAACAATTAATTTTAAAAATATGAAAAAATATATATTTGTGTTCCTGATAATGATCCCTTTCATTTGATGTATTGCATGATACGTTAAAAAATATTTTTTTATTTTCCATTTAATTCTACAATTTGGCTCCCAATATTAATATTAGGGACTTCATCGTATTTATCCTGTAAACAAAAATAATTAGGTCTTATAGTTTGGGGAATAAAAGGGCGAAAGGGTAATTTTTTAAATATTTTTTTAAATATATTTTAAAATATTTATTTAAAAAAAATAAAAAATATATTAATATTCGTCATAATGAGCCTTTTGATTTGATATGTTACTTTATCCCTTAGAAACAATTATAATTTATTATTTTCAATTTAATTCTATAATTTGCCCCCCAAAGTACAGGTAAAGAGCTATACTCTTATTTTTTTCAAAATTTTACAGCTTATGGTTTCGGAGATAAGGTAATATTTTTTAATTAATTTATTTAAAAAATATGGATAATATATATTCGTTTTCGTCATTATGAGCCCTTTCATTTGATATATAATTATATATTTTATATTTTCCATTTAATTCTGTAGTTTGCCCACCAAAATTAAAAGTAGAGCTTTCACCTTATTTTTGCAGTAAACTTCAGGTCAGGCCCAATACCTCTAATTTTTTTCAAAACTTTACGTTTTATAGTTTCGAAGATAAGGGGTGGGGGATGGGTAAATTTTGGTATATTTTTGTTAATATCTTTTTGATAAATTTTTTTAAAAATGAAAAAAATATATTTGTGTTCATCAGAATGGAACCTTTCATTTGATATATTACAAGATGCGTTTGAAATTTTTTATTTTTAAATTTTCATTTTATTCTATAATTTGCCCCCCAAAATTAATATTAATGGTTTCTCCTTATTTCTCCTGTAAAGTTCGCGCAACGATCTATATTTCCTATTTTTTCAAAATTTTAGGCTCAGTAGTTTGGGTGATCAGGGGGGAACGGTCGATTTTTTTAGTTTTTCCCTCCAAAAGTACCCCTAAGATTAAAATTTCTTCATTTACGATATGGACCCCTGATCGGGTCACCAAACTATACATTGATACTAAATTTCAACCTCTTCCGTCCAGTAGTTTAGGAGAAAATTGCTGTGATGTGACAGAGGCAGAAATCTGGAGTGATGTTATAAGGGTCTCCGTATATTGTATATACGGAACCCTAACAATCACTAACATTCAACACCAAGTTGCTCCAAACAGTATTAATACCCTTGATAATAACATTACTACATCAACCATACCATACATACAGGGTCTTTCAGACAGACTAAAAAGAGTGGGCAACAGACCTAATATTAAAACGACATTCAAAACCAGAAATACACTAAAATCAATTATATCAAAAATTAAGCTAAATAAGGTAACACAAAACTCAAAAATTGCATTTTTAAAATTCCTTACAAATGTAACAAATGTTATATTGGAGAAACTTCTAGTCCTATTAATGTTCGCATAAATGAACACAAAAATTATATAAAGAAACAGCAAATCGAAATTTCAAAAAAATTGTGAACATGCCTGGAACCTTGGTGATGACTGAAATACAATTTCAAAATTAAACCATATTACACAAAGAAGACACAATACAAAATGAACGATGAATGAGTCGGCTTTAATTTTATCAAATAAAAACGATTGTATAATTAGGGATGAATTTAACAGTCGTAATATCATTTTAAAAATCGTTATATCGCCATAGTTTATGACGTTTATCCTAGTTTATTCCTAATGACTTTCGTGGGAACTCTGAACATCAGAATTTATTTGATCTGATTTTGGCGAATGCACTATCTTATTACAAAATAGAACCTAGGTGCGCCTCATGAAATTCTGAAGATAATTCTTCAAATTCTTCCAATTTGAAAGAATTATTTAGTGCTTTCTTCTATAAATCAAATTAGCAATACAGTTTCTTACTTACATCATTTTTATTGCCAAATTGTTAAATACTTAATTTGCCATTTCAAACCAATTAATTTTTAATTTTCTTGGTCAGTTTTTAGGTTCCGAATATACAATATATGGATAATATCACTCCGGATTTCTGCCTTTGTCACATCACAGCAATTGTCTCCTAAACTACTGGACGGAAAAGGTTGAAATTTGGTATCAATGTATAGTGTGGTGACCCGATCAGGAGTACATATCGTAAAAGAAGAAATTTTTATTTTAGGGGTACTTCTGGGGGGAAAAACTAAAACAATCGATCGTTCCCCCCTGATCTCCGAAACTACCGAGCCTAAAATTTGAAAAAAATAGGAAATATAGTACGTTGCCCGAACTTTACTGGAAAATAAATAGAAACCAACAATATTAATTTTGGGGGGCAAATTATAAAATTAAATAAAAAATTTAAAATAAATTTTTTTTCAAACACATCATGTAATGCATCAAATGAAATGTCCAATTCTGAGGAACACAAATATATTTTTTTCACATCTAAAAAAAATTTAGTTAAAGAAGATATTAACGAAAATATAGCAAAATTTACCCATTCCCACTCATTTGTTTAAAAGTTGTTAACAAAAATATTAAACATCGACTTAATTCTCATTTTAGAAACTACACTATTTAAATTTTGAAAAATATATTTTATTTGTATTTTTAAATAATTTGAATAACAGATTTAATAATTTAAATTTAAAACTTGACCTATTTTGCCCTTTAACTTTCAATCTGCATAGCCTCATAATTCAGACACAAGATTATAAAAGACTTCCCTAAAAGTTTATTAGTAAAATAAAACTCTATTGTTAATTTTTGGGGGCCAAATTAGAAAATTAAATACATATGTATTTTTATAAAACTCAAGCGAATCCTGAGGTAGATAAAATATAAAGTCTATGTGTGTAAAATGAAAGTGTATATTCTTTATAAATTTAAAACGCTTCCTTTAAATGGTATTAGGGTAAATATAAGAAAATGCACTCATTCCCTGCTCGTCTGAAACTGGAATATTAGAATCTTGAAGTTTGTATGGAACCCTTAGTATCCGAGTCCAACTCGCACTTGGGCAAATTATTTTTTGTTATCATTCAAAACCGGGTCTGATTTAGACCCTGAAACGTTTGGACTGTTTGACATATATAGACTTTCCAACAATTGTGGAGTTATTAATTTTATATTTATAAAGTTTTTTTTTCTGTAAATGGCTGAGTATTAGATGATACCCTATTTCGATAAAAAGCAGCAGTTTTTGAATAACTATAAATGTAGAGCAGAGCTGACAACAAAGAACCTTTCGATGAGTTCCAACCATTCAAACTAAATTTGTAACAAAATTAATTTTGAATTTGTTCAGGTGAAAAGATCAGTGAACGCGAAACCTTTTAACTAAAGTATTTCAAAAGAAAAATGAAGTATCGTAAACAAATCATAAAATCCCGTTCAGTCGCAAAATGAAAAAGTGATCGAGAATCTCAGATTTCTCCCCCGAAATGAGGAAATGGGGAAAGTAAATAAAAAATGAAGATAAATCTTTTATAGCTTCTAGCGCCTTAGTCCTTATTGTTCGAGTGTTTTTGGGTTTCGTGCAATAAATACATATATCCGATCTAGACGTAAAGCTCTCAAAGTATGAAATAGAGAACAATGGCCTGAATTTTATATCTCAACCTATAAATCAATTCGGGCTTCACCTCTTGTAGTTTACGTTATTTAAGATGATTTAAGTTTTCTTTTGTTGAATTTCTCTTTTTCCATTGACTGTAGTGTGGCAGAGAAAACTTTATGTGACAGTGCGGTTTATTGAATATTTGTATCAATATACCGGGGAAAAGTTTTGTTCTACTAGATGATGCAGACATCAGTTTTAAACCAAGCAATTCGGTTTAAACGTTAATTTCACGACAATGCATAACATCATCATCATAAGCATACGATGGTTTCTATGGTACACCCAGACGAATTTTTGTACCTACCTAGAATATATAATATCAATCAGTAAAAAATATATTGTGGACTCTATTTATACAGATTTTCATCGAGCTTTTGATGTCGTTAATTTCGGTCTCCTTGGTAGAAAGCTTTCGGCCTATAGTTTTCATGGACCATTACTACATTGACTTGAATCTATTTTAACAAATAGAACTCAAATTGTTAAGATTAAAAAATTAATGATGGAACTCTTTGATGTCACATCTGGTGTTTCTCGAGGCTCCCCTCTTGGTCCCTTCTGTTCATACATTTTATAAACGATTTAAATCAAGAGATCAAATATCCTGAATTTTCTTTATTTGCTGATAAAGCGAAACTATATAAAAGCAATAATTCAATTAAAGACAGCATTATTTTACAAAATCTCGACTCGCATGTAAAGGACCAGGCACCTTTCTTATGGGAAAATGGACTTCCGCCAAATTGTTATGTTGTTGAAGCTGATGTTCTGACAAAAAGAGTTCTTGGGCTCAAACAGATTCTATTCCTAGTTTTCGAGATACAGGATGTTAAAAATCGAAAATGCCGCATTTTTAATATCAGATTTCGCATGGAAGATATGTTTTATTTCCTGTTAGTGGAGAAATTGTGATTTGTACATTATTGGACATCAATATGTCACAAAACATAAATAAATGCTGGATAACATGGTATTTCAAAAATACGTAACATGCTTTTGGAAAAATATTTTTTTTATTAAAACGTTGAAAACATAAGAAGATGTTTTTGCACAATTAATATCTCATTTAAGTAATAATTTCTTGGCTATGCTTCATATAATATACAGTGTGAGCCATAAATATAGCTAGAAACGACATATATTGTTTTTTCCTATTAATGGGTAACCCTGTACGAACTATTCGTACTGCAATTTTAATAAGACAATAAACAGATATGTGTTATGCCTCTTGATACTCAATAGGATGTTGCAAAAACTATACATATTGAAAAAAGTAGTTTTTCATACTACCCTGTAGTTTTAAATTGTCTCCGTCAACTCTGTATGTTATAACATTGTTACGAACAAATGTTCTGTGTTTAACTGAGCAGAATATTGTTAAAATTGCATGACTAGTTTTCGAGATATTGTATGACTAGTTTTCGAGACGTTTATTATTTCCGTATATTGCAGGAAAGGTAATTTTTGACAAAAATATGCGATAAAACAGTTACCGTTAATTATATTTTACTACAGTGTGTTTCCAATATATGTAACGTGCTTTTCAGAAAACTAATTTTTTTATTACAACGATGAATATATAACATGTAGTCGCACAATTAATAAGAAATGAGTTCTTGGGCGTGTACATATATTATACAGTGTAAGTCGTAAATATAGCTATAGTGGGCATATACCATTTTTTTACCAATAATGAGTAACCCTGTATAAACTACAATATGTTAATTTGTACAATTTTTGCAAGATTGTAGAATTTAGTGTGATGAGTCGTAGAGTTGTATAATTTCATATAAAAATTCTAAGACGTATGGTTTATACAGGGTTACTTATTAATGGAAAAAATAATATGCTCCCTTTGGCAATTTTACAACTCACATTGTATAATGTATGAACACGTCCAAAAATTAATTTCTTTAACATTATATTAACTGAGCAATTAGATCTTCTTATCTATTCAACGTTATAATAAAAATGAGTTTTGTAAAAAAAGATGTTACATTTATAGGAAACACCCTGTAATATAAAATAATTAATTAATTTTTTTTTTGTTATGTCAAACAATGCGCAAACCACGTTTCCTGCAACAAACGGAAATAAAACACATCTATTATGAGAAATCTGATCCGATGAAGGTGACATTTCCGAAGTTTAACACTGCATATCTCGAAAACTAGTCATACAATTTTAATAATATTCTGCTCAATGAAACAATGAACATTTGTTAACGTAAAAATGTAATAAAATACAAAGTTGACGAAGAGAATTTAAGACTACGGTGTAGTATAAAAAAATACAATTTTTCAATATTTATAGTTCTTGCAATCAGTTTAACATCCCGTTGAGTATAAAGAGACAGATAATATATCTGTTTAATGTCTTATTAAAATTGCAGCACGAATGGTTCGTACAGGGTCACTCATTAATAGGAAAAAATAATATATGCCTTCTTGAGCTATATTTATGGCTCACACTGTATATTATATGAAGCACACCAAAGAAATTATTACTTTAACGAGATATTAATTGTGCAATAACATCTTCTTATGTTTTCGACGTTATAATAAAAAAAAAAGATTTTTTCCAAAATCGCATGTTAAATATCCTGTAATCCTCCGAAACTTATGGCAATTGTTTTGTGAAATATTTATGTCCAATAACACAATTTCTCCAATAACCGGAAATAAAGCACGTCTATCATTGGAAATCATATCAAAAATGCGGCGTTTTCGATATTTAACACTCTGTATCTCGAAAACTAGTCATAAAATCTATTTGAGCCCATGTTTAAATAGTAATATGGCGTCTAATCACAGACAATGCATAGGTAAGGCGTTGAGAAAGTGTTATATAATAGGGATGATATTCGCATTCGGTCTCGCGCTTACATATGCGAATATTTTGCAAGTGTGTTTAACAATGAAGACCGGACAGATCTATAAAATAACAAAGAAATTGCTGAAATTAGATTTTTTCAGGTTTAATATTTGTACTTTAATAAAAATGTTCCAACAGGGAAACAGTCTTGATGTTACTTATCTTTTATACTTAACTACCCAAGCAGAAGTTAAGTACAATCCAGTATTTACTTGCACTTGCAATATATAATGACAGTATATGATAACATAAACTTATTTATAAGCTTATGGAAAAATACACTTCTTCTATTATGATTATGTAACTCCACCATTAAAATTTATTCTGGAATTCGAATATTTAGATATAATGCAGTTACATTTTAATTATTAAATAATAATACGTTATATTAGTTTCATAAAATACAACACATAGTTTTAATTTGGTGCATAAACAAAGATATTTCTTCTGTGTATTGAAAACAGCACAATTCTTTTTATAGTTTTACTATATAATCAAAATTGTCAAAACAAACATTTAACATTTCTTCTTGAAATAACAATTGTATGATACCATAAATAAACTGGGCATTTCTTCTGCACTCCAAAAATTAGGATGTAATTGTCTTTATATAATTTAACTTATAAACTGTTTAATTAAATTCACAAACAACAAACTGCTTACAATTTGTCTCAAACAAAAATATTATATAAATGCTATCTATACAGCATGTCCCATAAATTCACCTCAAATAGGAACCGGGTGATAGCTCAAGTCATACTGGTTATCAGAAAAATCTAAATTACGTATATTAACGAGTACAATCACTGAAAAAAAATTGAAAAACTCTATACCTGTGACGGCCTATCATCCGATTCCGGCTTAACGTCGACATACGGAACACTCTGTAAATTAGTGTAGATATGCCAAGACAAACTTGAAATAAAAATATACCTAGATTTGATCTTGAAATAAAATTAAAACAGGCTGCAAAAATATAAACCTTACAATTTATTTACTGATTGGCCTTAGATAATGTCAAGTTCTTACTAATTGAATTTGAGTACAGGAATATTAAACTTTAGAAATAAAAGTTTTGATACCTTTTCTCCTTAGAAGTTAAACCCCTCTAAAAACTCTTCGGCTAGGTAAACTAATGGGTGGTATGACTAAACATTGCCGGGCTATAGGAGAATAAATACAATACTTACTTACTTACTTGTTGTTCATCCTCCACAATGTCAGTGGGTCTCTCATTTTCCACACTTTTGTTTATCCATAAAATTTAGTCAAATGTTTTATAGGGTTTGGCCGCTTTTTCTCAAAACATTAACCCCTATAACATACCAAAATTTTAAACAATTTGACGGAGGTCCATTTTTCCATAAGAAAGGTGCCTGGTACTTGGTGCCCTTTCAATGGTTTTACATGTAACCCAGTAAAATGCTTTGTTATGACTTTCGGAGAAGACACTCCTAATAAGTTTATTTAAAATTTAAATGCCATTGATCTTGTGATATTAGACGTAATTAAGGATCTCGGGGTATCTATCGACTTTAATTTAAATTTTCAATTCTACATGGATTATGTGGAATCTAAAGACACTAAATAAGTTAATTTAATCAAGAGATTCTCAAGTAAATTCACTATGTTTGAATCTTTTAGAATTTTATACTACGCGTTAGTATATCTTATTTAATCTAATTTTTCAGTTATTTGGAGACCCCATTGGGATTACCAAATCAAATTACTTGAAAGACCTCATAGATCCTTTCTTCGCTATTTTTCGTTTAAATGTGGTCAGCCTATATGCACTTCTCAAACCACAACAACTGTAACATTGCTCAAACACTTAAAATTCCTGATTTGTACTGATCAAGACAAGAAGTGATATTGTTTTTGGCTTTAAAATTATTAACAACACAATAGATGGTGTTGACTTATTGGGTAGGATAAACGTTCATGTACCTAAGCGACATCTTCGACACACTTACTATTTTTATGAGTCAGAATATCATTGGTTCTCGCCTATGGAAAGAATATCAGAACTTAGTAATAATAACTCTTCGTGGGTTGATTTATATACTTGTAATGTTCCAAATCTTAGTGTAAACTCAAAAGATATATTTAAGTATTCTTAAGCATTTCTATATGTTGTTTGATATTAGTTTGTTAATTATTTATGTACCGCTTCTTTTTGTGTTCTTATATTTTGAAGTAATAATGTATGTAATGTAAATGGGGTTTTACTAAATAGGTTTTAAATAAATAAATAAATATGGAGTTATATTTAAACAATTATTCATTGTAAAAGAACGATTAGAACAAGATTCGTTACTAAATCAACGTACTCAATTGTCCATTAATATAATAATGGAACTACTAACATTTTGTACAAAGACAACATATTTTCAACTTAATGATGACTTCTACAATCAAGATTTTGTCATGGCAATGAGTTCCTGTCTGTCTCCTGTTTAAGCAACATTTTTATGGAGAAATTTGAAGAACAAACATTTTCTCAAAACAGATTAAATTTTTGGTTTGGTGGCGCTATGTTGATGACATATTCGTTATTTGGGAACATAATCTTGACGATTTACATGCACTATTCAGTTTACACTAGAGCTTGAACAGAATAACAAATTATCATTCTTAGACATTTTAATAACCAAAACACAACCGACATTTGAAACAGAAATTTACAAAACCGACTTATACTAACAGATATCTCAACTTTAACTCTAATTACTTTTATGTTTTTTTGGGCAATAACACCACAATAGAAATAAAACGACGTATATTGCAGGAATACCAAACGTTTCAAAGTCTATTCTGACTTCGTTGTCAATGGCTTTATATTTATTGATGTAGATTCTTTTTTTTTGGCACATTAGTTATTTTAATGGCACAAATCTTATTACAATCTTCTATTAAATGTATAGGTAAATTCAAATTATGTCTTTCTACAAATATTCATATCAAAGTACTCATAGTTTTTCTTTTCACAACACCATTTCTTTCTTCAAAGATCTTTTCTGGCTAATTCTGTTCATCTCCACTCTCCATATTAATATTCTTCTCCAATTTAAATTTTATCAATGGATATTTTTATGAATGACAATTTGATTAGCCATTCATTCTTTACTGCATCACTACTACTCGTGTTATTTTAGTTTTTTATTTCTTTCAGGAACCGAATTTGCAAATCTTCTTAATGTTTTATATATATATATATATATATATATATATATATATATATATATTTCTACGTTATATTTGTACTGTTCAATATTGGGAATCGATTTTATCTTTTCTTGACACTACCCCTCCCAAAAAACTTAATAAATATAAAGCCATTGACAACGAAGTCAGACTGGACTTTGAAACGTTTGGTATTCCTGCAATATACGTCGTTTTATTTCTATTGTGGTGTTATTGCCCAAAAAAACATAAAAGTAATCAAGAATATGCCACAAACAACGTTTAGAAGACAATTTAACTCTAATCATCCAAATTCAGTAAAAACAGGTATCATCAAATCTCTCTATGACAGAGCAAAAACTAACTGTTCTAACATCAATAAATTCAATGAAAAACGTTTATAAAAAATGTTGTACCAAACAATCCCTAACAACCAACATCAAACTTTACCAAGCAACACTGACTCCCAAGATAATCACATGTATACAATAACTATACCATACATACAGGGTCTATTAGAAAGACAAAAAAGAGTGGGAACAGATATAATATCAAAACATCATTTAATACAAGAAATACACTAAAATCAATTATATCAAAAACCAAACCAAATAACACAACTCAAAATACAAAAAATTGCATTTATAAAATCCCTTGTGAATGTAATAAATTCTATATTGGAGAAACCTCTAGACCTCTGAATATTCGAATAAACGAACACAAAAATTACATAAAAAACGACAATTTGAAAAATCCAAAATTTTTGAACATGCTTGGGACCTTGGTCATAAAATACAGTTTCAAAATTCAGTTATATTACACAAAGAAGAACACAACACCAAAAGAAAACTAAAAGAGTCTGCTTTAATTTTGTTAAATGAAAACGATTGTATCGCTACTACCTTCGTAGAATTTAGTCGTTCCTGGTTGCCGATGATTAAGGAACAAATTGCTAATGGTCATGTCCTTGTGAACAACCCAATATCGGGATAGTTCATAAGGTTTTTCTTAGGTTTTCCCTTATGATTTTAATGGGATCACTGAATCAACAAAGTTCTTTGGTGGTCGCATTTTTGGCGAATGCACTATCTTATAACAAAGTCGCACCTAGGAGCGCCACATAAAATTCTGAAGATCTCCCTTTCAAATTCTTCCAATTTGAAAGGAACTTTATGATTTTATGATCTTTAGAAATTTCTGTGCTACCCTGTATATTACGAATAAAATTCTCTTAGTTATGTCAGAAATCAAATAATACACTTTGTCAAATATTTTAATTTACATCTTAGAATTGTGCCTATTTTTTATTCATAGTTTCTTAACCATTGACAACGGGGTCTGACCTAGACCCCGAAACGTTTGGAATATACAGCAATTTTCTTAACTGTGGTGTTATTTCCCAAGAAGTACTTAGACATTGAAAAATATGCCACAAATATCATTCAGAAAACTATTATTCATGCTGTATCCTCCCGGAAGAATTGAAGGATTGGAGAGCTGTAGAAATGGATAATTTAGGTCTTGTGAAGAAACGAAGAAGAAGAGCTCAATATTTGTGAGCATATGATTTCGTATTGAGTTAATTTAAAAATTTCAATTCTTGATTTATGTCGGTTCTCTACATTTTTTATTATTGCTGCTATTAAAAACGAATGTTCATAAACGGTCCGACCAAGTATTTTTGAAATATTTCTTTTCAATATTCAGTATATTTTTTCTATTCTAACAGATTACGTAAAAAATTGCCGTCGTATTATAAAGTCGACACCTGCCATGATATGTATTTTATTCTTTGCCATCCCATACTTTGGATATGAAAGCTTTTCAGTTATTTGAATATGAAAAATGCCGCATCTGTGAACCAAATCCCAGGGATAGAAGGCAAAAAATCAAAAAAATATATATATTTGAAAATATACAAGCCTCCCTTAGCTCTGGAGTTTCGTATGTGTAGCGCGGCATATGTCCATCAAAGCAATACTGTATCAGATATTTCAATATTTGCATTTTGCATCACGGCTCTTTTGTGGTGGAATTTGTAAATATATCCTTTTGCTCGTGGGTCGCATTTTTTGGAAATGAAAAGCGATAAAAAAATTCTTTTGAAGTATGACTGAAAACTGTGTTCGCCATTTAATGACTTTAAACGATGAAAGTTTTATTTCAAAGTGATACGAAGAGTTTTGTAGCATGGCAATTATAGTGACAAATAATAAATAGCAAGCCAAACGTTTAATAATTCTAAAATGTATTATTATAATGGGTGATACGGGTAGTAAGTGGGCACTCCTCTAAACTCTGTCCTGGAGATATTAGTCTGAAATTACAATATAGTTTAAAAAAAACATAAACCGACTTCAAAAAAAAGGAACATCTTAACTAACACAAAAATTTTGCAACAATTAAATAATTTTTCTGAAGTCTGTGCCAAGATCAGCAAAGTTGCTAATTAAATTATCCCAAATTATTTTCACTTTAGCTATAAGAAAAAAATTGTTTCCTTTTTAATTAAGTTTATGACATTTAAGTTGACATAAGATTTTTTCCCAAGAAAATTTAAAAATAATCAAAAACATGCCACAAATAACATTTAGAGGACAATATTTCTAATGTTCTCTGCCATCTTCGTTTTGAATCGTTTTAGCGAATCTGATTATTTTGATTTCAGTTCCACATATCATAACATTGTTAGCCGTTAGGTTAACGTACCTTTTCAATTCAATGTGAAAATTATCAATATGATATTTGAAAATTTTTAATTTCAATGCACTTACAAAAATTGTCAACATAAAAAGTATTATTTAACATAAATTATCAGCAAGTGCTTTGTATTTCTTTATATTTTAGATATAATACAGAAAAGTCATCGTTAAGTTTATGTATTAAATTGAAGTTATTGCATCCACAGTGTAGTTTAAGGCATGGACGGGTAACTATATAGGAATTGTCCGTTCAGAGTTTCAACCAGTCGGTTGATAAAGACAGATATACACCCAATTATATCGATCTTTGTCAAAATCCTCACTCGCTGCTATTTGACAAATAGAATAAGTTTTCTTTTATTAAAGGTTGCGTGGATTGTGCCCATGAATATATTTATCTGTTACTTTTATATAGACAATAAAGGACAAACATTTAGAAATATAGAAACCACTGTTTTGTGGAAGTATAGGTAAACTTGTTCCGTGTTCTGTTTTATTTTCTCAATTTTTAATTTCTGTTTATTGAATTGTGAATTGTTGTAAGTTAAGTTGATGCTCTCAAATTTC
This sequence comes from Octodonta nipae, assembly GCA_034190945.1. NCBI lineage: Eukaryota > Metazoa > Arthropoda > Insecta > Coleoptera > Chrysomelidae > Octodonta > Octodonta nipae. Next base: position 44,650,247 of record CM067216.1, on the reverse strand, counting down.
ATTTTATTTTGTATTCATTAAAATCATGGTAATCTATTGCTGTGTTCCCTTTTGTGGATATACTAGTTTAAATACAGTGATGCATCGGTTCCCAAAAGAAACTGAGGTAAATAAAATAATTATATGAAAATATGTAACTGTATTTACTATATAATATTTATATTTTGTATAATAAAAGAAATATATTTGCAGCTACTTCAAATTTTTGACAACCAGATTAATAGCAGTAAACTGTTGAACAAAACGCCCCAACAAATTAGGATGCCTTACTGAGTGTGTGATGCTCACTTTTCCCCAGAAAGCACGATTTGTTGGGGCTTAACAATAAGGAAATCGAACTTGAATTTGGTGCCATTCCTTCATTATTTCATAATCATGGTATGTAATTTATTTCATAATAGTTTTGATGTCAGTAAAGTACATTATTGTAAAATTTCTTAGATGAGAAAACTAAGGAGGATTAACCCGGATTTGGAAAGTGAATAGGATAATATTTGCTTAGATTTATCTTTTGCAACACCACCTGCTGCTAATTTTGAACATGGAAATATATCAACAGCAAAAAATAGAAGAGGTAAAAATAATACTACAGTTTAATTATATTTTTAATATATAAATATATTTTTATCAGGATATCAGGAGGCCATGTCACCTTCTAAGAACTGTTAAAGGCAAGACCATGGATCAATCAAAAAAGTTCGATTGGAATAAAGACAAACTATGTAACCTTCAATAAAAATTGTTTACTATTGTATTTCCTTTCATTTTCTAACATTTTAAACATAATAATTAATCATCCTGCGTTTCTGATTGCATCTTGGTAAAAGATGTAGTCAGAAATCAGGATGACTAAGAATTAAAAAAATACAATGTATTTAATGTTAATCCGTATTTAATTTTCCCGCCTTGTATGTTTTTTCAACCACTCAACTCAACTCAACTTGAGCGCTGTAATCTAGTGAACGTGAGTTGCCTATCTATATACATATATAAATCTCTTATCTTTTGTTGCTATATAAATCTCTTATCTATGGTTTAAGGTGTACTAATATGTAAGTACTTATGTATCTATTTATTTATACTGCATCTTCATATTACTTATGAGTTCGTTTCTTGTATTTTCTTCTTGGAAATTGAAATCGTAATTCAGAAATATCTGAATAATTGTAAAACATTTTGGAAAACTAAAGTTTCAAAATATTACTTATGTTTAATATTAATTTATTATTTGATTTACCATGTCTGCAAAATCCTGCCTCTTAATACAGCCTAAAATGAACACATTGTCATTTTAAATATGTGTACTTATTAAAAAACTATATGTAAATACACAAATGTCAAAGAGTTCGATATAATTTTTGAATTTTTTAATTGACGGACTTTAGTGTTATTAATAAAAAAAATACATCAAACGGCCAACATTTTACGTTAATAACAGTTATTGCCATATATATTATATTCACAATAGCTGAACTAGCACTAATAAACCATCCACAGCTAGAGGACAAAATTATTTCATATATTTTCTAATAATTCATATTAAGGCTTTTTATAAATTCTTGATTTTTATTGATTTTAAAATTTGTACATTATTTTTTATTCAGGAATAGAACATTATGTGATTTTGCTTATTGAATATGACTCAGCGTCCTACATGTACATTATTATCCTTGGCGAAATAATTTTTTACTTAATTATAATGGTAGTGAAATATTTAGCATAGGTACACAAAAAAGTGCAAATATGCAAATGCATATAAGTATATTATCTTGAAATTTTTAAAATGATTTTGGTCGAATTTTGACAACTGGGCGACCGCTAGTATATTTAAATGTATAAGGGAAGTTTTGCATATGATTTCAACCTTGACTCACTTTATTGTTATTGATTTGAGAATCTAACTTTTTATGTCTGTTAATTATCAAATATTTTGATTTAACTCCAATTACACTTATCTAATAGTCTCTTCCAGGAAATTTGAGTTCTTTGGGAATAACACCACATGAACTTGAAAGTCTGTATGTTTCAAAAGTCCAAACGCTTCAAGGTCTAAATCAGACCCCGTTTCAATGGTATTACACAAAATCAACAAGAAATTAAAAAAATAACAAATTGAAAGGATTCGCAATGACAAATATATAATGGTAATATCCTTTTGAACAACTCTATATCGGGATAGTTGATAAAGTTTTTCCTAGGTTTACCCTTATGTCTTTAACGAGATCTCTGGAACATTAGAATTTCTTTGGTCTCATTTTTGGCGAATGCACTATCTTGTAAGAAAGTTTTACCTAGGAACGCCACATGGAATTCTAAAGTTAACTCTTTCAAGTTCTTCCAATTTAAAAGAAGCTTTGTTATTTCACATGATCTTTAAAATTTTGTGTGCTACCCTGTATATATCAAATTTGCAGTAAATTCCCTTAGTTACATTAGTTTTATTGTCAAACATTCATGTCAAATTGTGATTACGATTTTGTCATTGCGATACCTTGAAATTTTTTAATTTTAATCTTGTTCATTTTGTGTAATACCATTGACGATTTAGACCTTGAACCGTTTGAACTTTTGAAATATATAGACTTTCAAGTTTATGTGGTGTTATTCCCAAAGAACCCCAAAAAAATAAAAACTCATTTATACTGTAATGTTCGTGAATTTATTTGAAAACCTCCTTACTATAATTTATTTCCACCAATTTTACATTCACACAACTATACAATTTATCTTGAACACTTGTTGTTTACTAGACGGCATTCGAAAAATTATGGATCTTTTCGTCGACTTCCCGTTATATTTCTTCTCAGAATGTTCCAGATCAAATAGCCGCGAAGATAATTCCTTCATGGATTCTGGTACACTCGAGTCTAGCCGGTGGCCTCGAGGCGCCACACAGAGTACTTTTTGGATTCCAGGAAATATGTAATTCTCCGTTTGACTAATATCGATTTTAGACATGATTTTTGAAAAAATAGCTTTTAGTCATAACAATTTTGATAAACTATCAGTATTCAATCTTATTTTTGTTTTTACATTCAGTTGTAATAAGTAGTTCAGCTGAACATTTATTTTATATATCTACCAGATTTCTAACAGATTGCAAAATGCAATATTTAACTAAATTTGATGATTTCCTGAAAAAATATATATCAGTCATAAATTCACCATTATTATTCAAAGAGGTTATTCTTAATAGCTAATAAGGGATTTGCATAATCGCTTCAATATTTCAATGCAGTGCCCTTCACGACGCTAAATACTCTCTATATGCATATTGATATATGCTTACGTTATCTATATGAACCAGGAACGTGTTCCGTATGCATTATATTTGCTTATTGATGAGACTGTTGTTGAACAGGATTTCCGATAACGCAAACATTGTCTTGATTGTAAAATTTGCCGAAGTCGTAGTTGTACAGTGCATCGCATTTTGGTTGAGATTGCCAGGTTACTCGGTTGTTATTGAAGATAGAGTCTTGCGGTTCTACTTTTTTGTGAAACTCAGGATGGCCATATCAGATTTTGCATAAGTGTTTCCATTTATAAGATACAGGGCGATTTTGATAATTTATACTTTTTGGACCCCTTCTATATCTACGAAGTTATTAGAAATACTCTTTCGCTAAGAACTACGTCTAATAGAAAATTTTGCATAGAATCCAGTGGAGTACTCAATTTTTTTTCCGAGTATGGTTTTGAAGATACTACACAACATTATATATTTTTAAATGGAACACCCTGTATTTTATTATTTCATTAAATTCGTTATTTTTTCCCTTTAAAATAATGTATAATACAGTACACATGATATTATTAGAAATGCTAAAAAACACCAAAAAGCTGAGTTTTTTGCTAGTAGGCCATGTATTTTCCATTTAAAAGGAGAATAAAACAAATAGTTCCATTTGATATTTTTTATAGGAGTTTATCAGCAAAGAAAATAATGTTAACAATAATTCAATAACATGAAACACGAAATTTAGGTACCTAAATGCAACTAATAAATAGTTATACATTGTTCATTATGTATAACAAACAGAACAAGTATTACAAATCAAATATCTTTCTTAAAATTAATTTTGGACCTTATTTATTACCTTATTGATTTAACTGTTCAAATTGTTGTCCATTTTCCCTAACACATAATTGGCAAACCTTTTCAATACGCCTGAGAGCATTTAAAATTATAACAGGTCGCCTTTGTACATCCCGAAAAGCTGCCTCCGTTGCGGCACGAAGTTCTTCGCGACTGTTGTGTCTGTTGGTATATATTTTATTTTTCAAATAACCCCACAAAAAAAGTCCAATATAGATAAATCGGGTGATCTTGGTCCATGTGTTCCTATCCAACATCCTTGAAAATTATTTTCTAAAAAGCGCCCAATTAATCTAGAATTGTGGGCAGGGGCGCCATCTTGTTGAAAGTGTATAGAATTGCGAAAGGCGAGGGGAACATCTTCCAATATTTCGGGTAATAAGTCTTCTAGGATTGTCAAGTACCTATTGGCGGTAAGGGTTCCTTCAAAAAAGCGGTACTTTATTTTTGTCCCCAGTATGAAACAGGCTACATTAAAACCAAATCGACCCTGCTGTTGTCGCTCAAAAATTAAGTGCGGGTTCTCATCATACCAGTATCTTGTATCCTGCCTGTTAAATATACCGGCACTGCTTATATGAGATTCGTCTGACCAAATAACTTTCCTTACAAAATCATTGTCCCTTCGGGTTTGGTCTAAAAACCAATTGCAAAAATTTAACCGTCTTGCTGCATCACCAGGATATAAGTGCTTTGCAATATTGAGTCTGTAAGGTTTAAATTTATATTTTTTTAAATTCTTTGGACCCGTGATAGTGAAACTCCAGTGTAATTTTCTAATTTCGCACAAGAAGTCTGGAGATAGGCATGAACGCTAGCTAACACATTTATTTCATTCATTTCTCGATTTTCTTTGTTTTACACTTTTGATCGAAGTTTAGAATATGCACCAAAACTTAGTAAATTATTCTTTAGTCTAAATATAGTTGCTCGACTAGGTTGATGCCTCTCTGGATATCTGAAAGTTTTAAAAACGCGATTTCATGAAATATCTTATGGTAAAATACTCGTACTTTATACCTGTGGAAATATAGTTCTAAAGCTTCTTCAACATTCTCATAACATTGATTTAAACATTGTATCATATCGTATTTTTCGTTATTTTGAAAAACGAATTCTCTTCCAGCCATTATCAATTATCAACCAGCAAACTTACGAATAATTATTTATATAATGATCTTGTAAACTCAAACACGATAAAACACAATATTACTAACAATGACAGCTTGATCAGATTTGCGTTTTTCTCTCCAGCGCTCATTAGATAAAATATTGTTCCGAAAGGCGGAATTCTATAATAATTTTAAATGGATTCATGCGAGATGGAAAGGTTTGCCAATTATGTGTTAGGGAAAATGGACAACAATTTGAACACTTAAATCAATAAGGTAATAAATAATGTCCAAAATTAATTTTAAGATAGATATTTGATTTGTAATACTTGTTCTGTTTGTTATACATAATGAACGATGTATAACTATTTATTAGTTGCTTTTAGGTACCTAAATTTCGTGTTTCATGTTATTGAATTATTTTTCTTTGCTGATAAACTCCTATAAAAAATCTCAAATGGAATTATTTGTTTGATTCTCCTTTTAAATGGAAAATACATGGCCTACTAGCAAAAAACTCAACTTTTTAGTGTTTTTTAGGCATTTCTAATAATACCATGTGTATTGTATTATACATTATTTTAAAGGGAAAAAAGTAACGAATTCAATGAAATAATAAAATACAGGGTGTTCCATTTAAAAATATATAATGTTGTGTAGTATCTTCAAAACCATACTCGGAAAAAAAATTGAGTACTCCACTAGATTCTATGCAAAATTTTCTATTAGACGTAGTTCTTAGCGCAAGAGTATTTCTAATAACTTGGTAGATATAGAAGGGGTCCAAAAAGTATAAATTATCAAAATCGCCCTGTATCTTATAAATGGAAACACTTATGCAAAATCTGATATGGCCATCCTGAGTTTCACAAAAAAGTAGAACAGGTATGTGAAAACCGCAAGACTTAATCTTCAATAACAACCGAGTAACCTGGCAAGTGTGTTGGCAAGCGTAAACTGAAAACATTTTGATAACTGACAGTTTAGGGTTACCAACAATGGGGTGGAACAAGATAAACAATGTGGTTTCATTATTGAACAATGTCACAAAAACAGTAAACTTTTGGGGACCATAGTGCACAAGTTTTATGCAAAATATAGAGTAGTGTTTTAACTTGCTCAATGTGACGAGAGTAATTGATAAATTCAGGGAGACTAGATCAATTGGAGTCGCTGATAAAAATCCAGAAGCATCAGTTCAACTTCATGGACAAGAATTGCAAGTTTTAAGAAGCTCTCTACAGTGTATACTTCTGAATGATCTGGATATCGATGCTTACATAATTTAGCACAACAACTAGAGTCTAATGCTCATGCAGAGCGAAGAGAATTCATTGAATGGATTATTGTACATTAACATGCGGATGATGCTGATTTTTCGATGTGTTCCATTCTAAGCGATGGACCACATTTTTACCTTGATGGATTTGTTAACCCCATTTGGGGTTCAGAGAACCCACATTTAAATGTCGCAACTGAAATGCATTCCCAATGTGCCATTGTTTGTTGAGAATTTTGAACTGAAAGTATCAATGACTTTTGGAAAATTAGACTGCTGCACCATCTTGGGATCTGATGATAGAACTTTTCGGCCAAAATCGGATGATATTGATGTGGCCAGTATGTGGTTTGAAAACGACGGTCCCACATGCAATACAACTCGTTTCAGTGGTAGAATTAACCCACTACACCGTGTGATTTACCACCAATTTATTTCTTTTTATGGGGTTAATAGAAGTTAGATGTCAACAAGCCCACATTCACGCATGAATTTGTGCAGATAAAAGTTCCATGGAATCAGGCTTGGGTACAAATGGTGCCCACCCCGAATCCACAAAAAGTTAATGTTTGGGCAGCCGTTGTACACAATAAATTAATGATACCATACTTTTGATGGCAATATTCACATCTCCGAACATCTCTAATATTTTCCCCCTACACAATATGTAGTGATCACCAAGATCTCTAGATTTGACCCCAATGGATTTCTTGTTGTGGGGCCACTTAAGGAAGCAAGCTTATGTCGACAGTAGGCTTCCAAAATGACTTAAAAACTTAATGAAGTATACCATCCAGTACCCGTTGTTAAGTTGCACATGGTGAATAACTGAACATACATACATTATTTATTATATTCAATTTGTTTTTGATGGTTAGTTTCTCTTAAAAAATACGAAGTAACCTTCTGATGTTCTTCTGTATGTTCTCATTTGCAGAAAAATGAGACAGTTTTTCGAAAAAATAACATTTTTATGTGAAAATACCAACACAAGGTGATAAGTTAATATTTGTTACTGTTGATGTGCTCAATTTAAGCGGGATGTTGGAACTTACAGCGTGGCTGACGCTGTTGACGTGACTCAAAATAAATGGCCAAATAAAATTAATATATCCTGGGATGACGCGTATTTAGTTGGAAATACCTGTCAACATAATATATATTTGTAGTACTAAATTGATGATTTTGTTTCAGGTATACTGAAAGGAAGGCTCAACCTAAACTATTCAGCTAGCAAAGACACAAACAGTGTACACAGAGCTTTGCACATTATACAACCAGGACCAGATTTATCAGGAAACTACACATGCACAGTTTCGACCTTCAATGGGGAAGATAGCAAAACTAAGGGCATGCTGGTTTTAGGTAAGTTTGTTAAGTTGTATTTCACTATTTTTGCACTTAATATGTCCTAAGTAAAACCAACAGATATTGGATATTGTTATCTTTCATCCTATTGTATTCCCACTTTTTACATTCTCTACATATTTTGCATGGGCCAGTAATCTTCTTCGTTTCAGCCAGAGAGATCTGTGGGTTCAGCTAAAAATCTTCTTCGTAGACGGCACTGTCCCCACTTCTTGTCGTCGGAATACAAACTGCCTCAAACTATGGATTGGGGAACGTTTCGGACATTCTATCATCGCTTGTGTCATGAATTTTATAATATTCTACTAAGCTACAGTCATGATTGTTGTTATTATTCATACATTCCGTCTGTTTATAACCAAATGTTGCATTTTTAAGTACCTTTAATTTCCCATTTTCTGTTGAGACCCATTCCATTGCATTTTCGTTTATTGTATCTTCTTCCTTTCCTATATATCCATACTGTGTTCTCTTGTTGTTCTTCGTTTATAAAAAGTTCTGCATGGCCTGAAACTTAAAAAACGGCCATCAAAGATATTTTTTAAATTATTTATTATTATGAACCTTACACAATATAGAGCAAACTAGCAAACAGTATGCTAATTTAGATCTTACGTAAGCAAAGTATAGGGGTTTTAGGGCAACAATATTAGCAAAAGGCCTACAATGATAAAGCCCAACATTTTTAAAGCCTCGCTAGGTATCTTATTGAAATCGTTAGAAAAGGTTAGCATTCAGTCATGCAAAACGCCCAAAACTTTCATAACTTCAGGGCGTTCGGGAATATTATGGTCTATAAAATAGTTATACACAAATTTTTTTGATATTTTGAACAGTTAGGACCAGGTTGTTATGTTCACACCACTGAGCAACGTGGTTTAAATTAAGTCGAAGACTTAAACAATCAGCCATCGTTTACGTTTTATTATACAATTTAAGATCGTCAGCATACATTACGTGCTCACAGTCTAATATTTAACTTAGATCGTCGATATATATAAAAAAATAGTGGACCCAGGATGGATCCATGCGGTAAACCTGATGTTGCAGTGATATTTAATGAGTTGTGACCATTAAAGGGTACATATTGTTTCTGTGTGGTAAATAAGACCTAAAAAAGCAAATTAAACTTTGCGAGAAACCGTACGAATAATTTTTTTTCAATAAAATCTCATGATCAACCATGATCAAAACGATCAAATGTCTTCGCTATGTCAGAATAAATAACATCAACCTGCCCTTGATCATCAATGATTTCTGAGATATATTGCATCAAAACAGCTATGTTTGATACGGTGGACCAGCTTTGTACAAAACCATGTTGACTAGGCTCTATAAGAGATTTGATAGTGAGATTTATTCTATTGTACATGACGATCTCAATAACTTTCGCCAAATTATACCTTATTGATATAACTCGATAGTTTGTAATATCGCTAATGGAGGTAAAACTGAGGTTTTTAGTGACAAATTAAATAGGAAAGCAAGAGGAGAGGCTAGCACATCTGCACAATCGTTGACAAGAAATGCTGGTATTATATGTGGTACTGATGTTAATTTATCTTTAATTTTCTTTATGGTATTTATAACGTAAATTTCTGTTATATTTGAAACATTATTGATTTTGTCCTCTAAATGTTATTTGTGGCAAATTCCTGATTAGGTTGATGTGTTTATGGGAAATAACCCCACCATCGAAACTTAAATCTTTATATTCAAGGAAAAACTAAACGTTTCCAGGTCTAATTTGACCTCGTTTTCAATGGCTTTAAACATGTATTGAAAATATAAAATGTAAAATGAAAGTCTGATATATGATATTTAAGTTGACATAAGAAAAATTTATTTTTTCTATATATACACAAAAAACTCGAAAGAACATGTATTACAGTTTAACAGCTTTCAAGTTGGAAGAACTTGAAAGAGTTGTCTTTAGAATTTATAAGTGGGGTTCGTAGGTACGAATTTGATATAAGATAGCGCAATCGCCAAAAATGTGATCCAGGAATTCTTTTATTTCAGTGATCCCATTAACGTTATAAGGGAAAACCTAGGAAAAACTTAGGAACTATCCCGGTACTGGATTGGAGATAGCCATTACTAATTTCTTACTTAATTGTCGGTAACCAGACAATCGTCTTCATTCAAAAGAATTAACGTAAACTCTTTTATTTTTCGTTTTGTTTTATGTTGTTCTTTGTGAAGTATAGTTGAATTGTCAAATTGTATTTTTGGGCCTAGGTTCCAAGCATACTCACAAATTTTCGATTTTTCTAATTGTCATTTCTTTAGGTACTTCTTGTGTTCATTAATTCGTATGTTTAATGGTCTCGATGTTTCTCCAATATAAAATTTATTGCCAAGAAATCTTGTGTATGCAGTTTTTTTAGTCCGAGTTTGGTTGGTTGGCTTTGTTTTCGATATTAGTGATTTTAGTGTATTTCTTGTGTTGATATTAAATCTGTTGCCCACTCGTTTCAATCTTTCTGAGTGACCCTTTATATATGGTATTGTTGTAACTACAATGTGGTTGTACTGAGTAGTAGTGTTACTAAGAGAAGTTCCGGGTTGATTCCTTTGGTGTGTTTTCTGTTTAAGTCTGTTTAATTCTTTGTTGATTTTATAGGGTAATTATCAACAAATATGTTATTAATTTCATGTGGTTGTGAATATTCTGTACCATGCTAGTACTTTTTACCTGGAATCCTTGAAGTTCTTCGTTTTCGAATGAATATATGACCAAGAGATTTAAGAGTTAGTGGTAATAACAGATTCAACCTTGCTTAAATACTTTGCGTAAGCTCTATCAGATTGAATTTTTATCAATGACCTAAGGCTAAGGCCAAACTGGCGAGATTTCACGCCGCGTTTCGGCAGAAAGAAACGCAAACACAATACGCTGTACTATTTTAAATCGCCGAGGACAGACGCGGCGTGAATTTCCACCCAACTGTTCAGAGTCGGGCGCATCTTTAAGGTCAGCCGCCAAAGGATAGAATCGGTTCCATTTTTCCGCGTTATTTCACGCTGTTAAGTGGCCACATTGGTAGAAAAGAACGCGGTATTCATTTCGCCAGGGAGCTCGACCAAACAGAAGGCGAGTACTCGAAAAGAAACGTTGAAAACGCAGTGTGAAATTCCGCCAGTCTTTTTTTTCAGGGGAGGTGAAATTCGCTAACCGAACTCACAGCCGCACGTGTTTTCCAGTTGCGTACTGCCGTGTGGGGTTCGACTATTCACCCATTACTTCTCTCACCGTCAAGTACAACCGTTCCTCCCGTTCTTTAATTGTTATGATATTTATCATATAGTCACTAAAAATATAGTCACCCTTTGCAGTCGGCGGTTATAATCTCCACTATATTTTGCGGCGTGATTACTTCCCTCCCTAGCTCTGTTATCAGCACTCCTCTCTCGGCGCCCCACCTTTCACACTCCATTACCAAATGCTGCGGGGTGTCGACCTCTCCGCAATATATATACAAATCATCCTCCGTCCTTCTCATTCTCATCAAATAGGATCTAAACGCCCCATGTCCAGTCAAAAACTGGGTCAACCCATAACTCAGTTCCCTAAAACTACAACTCATCCATTCCTTTATCCTTCCTATTAGTAGTTTGGTCCACTGAGCTTTATCCACGATTACATCCGATCTACTCTGCCATAACTCTATGGTCCGTTCTCTCTCTCTCTCTCTCATCCTTCCCTCTCCTTCTACACCCTGAACTCTCGCTCTCTCTTCAATCAAAAGCTCAATGGGTACCTCCCCAGTAACCACATACAACCCTTCCATCGCTATTGTTCTATATGCACATGCCACTCTTAGGAGGGTTGGTCTAACCGTTTTCTCCATGATTCTGCGATAGGTCTTCACCCTCATCGCTCTGTGCCACATAGGGGCCCCATACAACAAGATTGACTTCACTACACCATACCACAGCCTCCTTTTCGCCGTCCGAAGTCCATTTACGTTTGGAAATAGCCTAGCCAGAGCTGCACCCATTTTTGCGGCTTTGGTCGTGACAAACCTGACATGATGGTTAAAAATCAGTTTGTCATTTAAAATAACTTCCAGATACTTGACTGTTTTACCTGGCATAGCCACCCTCTGTCCACAATTGAACGCTATCTCCCCTCTTGCCCTCGGTCCTTTCAAGATTACCGCCACCGTCTTTTCCTCCGCAACTTCCAGGCGATTGCTCTCCATCCACCCAAGTATTTTAAGGATCGCCTCGTCTCCCTTCTCACTCAGCTCCTCCTTGTTCATTGCTCTCACAACCACTGACAAATCATCTGCATAGGCCAGCGTCTGACACTCCTCCGGCAACATTAAACGTAGTACCGGATCATATAATACGTTCCATAGGGTCGGCCCTAGCACTGATCCCTGTGGTACACCCTGTGTCAACTCTTTCTCCCTTTCTCCAACTTTGATCTTCCTCCCTATAAAGAAATCTATTATAATGTTCTGGAGTTATCAGCTAACCCTTATTTCGCGTAATCTCCGAAGTATGATGCTCCATCCTGCCGTGGTAAAGGCATTCTTAATGCCTACGTTTATTAGGACCACCCATTTATACTCTCTTTCTCCCACCAATCGCATGATCTCCTGCAGAGCAATCCAAAGTCGATCTCCCTGGAGTAAAGCTGTACTGTTGCTGCGATATTCCTCTCTTCTCCTCCATCTCCTTAAATAACCTTCCTCTTATCAGTTGTTCATAAAGTTAGCCTTAGCCTTAGCCTTAGGAGTATAAATTCGATTAAATACCATTCAGATTTTGTTTGTCTATATTTTACCAGACTTTTAACTTTTAGTTTAATATTTTTTATAAGTTCGGATGAATAGCACTCTGACAGATGAAACAAGCAAATGTTTCCTTCATATTCGCTGTCAATCCTTTTATCTATATTCCTATTTTGTCAATTAAACATATATTTTTTTGTGTTAGAGTGATGTTTGACGTGCATTACATTTAATATAATCCAATAAATAACAGTGAACCGAAACTCAGTTAGACAGCTAACAGATTAGTTGCTCGTACGCGACCAACAAATCATTATAATCTCATAAATACTGTCATTATAAATATGAATATTATTCAGTGTATTTTCATCGCTAAATAGTATAAATTTAAAGTTTCAATTGAGCCTAGCTTTTCCGTTGTTTAATATTTAACGTTACGGATTTAATATACTAAATGCATTTTATAGAATTGATCTATATTCAAAACAGAATTAACAGAACAGCAGATGGAATCATTTTGAAATATTCAACTCATAAAATAATATGTGTGCCGGAGATTATAATTTCATCTGTGAAATTTGTGGGTCGCATATCCCATTAGTTGGTGTGCCAATAAAGCTCAAGTTCAACATTTGTGTTATTTTTATTTTACCTATTCAATTAAAAGTGAAGTTTTAGAAAATTTATATCTGAGTTATTAGCAATTAAATAAAACTAGAATCGCCTGTGGTCGAAATTCGACCAATTGTGTCAGTGAGTAATGAAATTCAATTTCTTGTTCATATATAATTAATAGGACTTTACTTGTGTTGAAATTCATAATTCTCAAATTAATATGAAAAGAGACAGTAAGTGGAAATTAATCACAAAAATTTAGTTACCACGAAATTTCTTAGAACTAAATAATTGAGCTTTTACCCAATAGAATAATATAGAAAATAGAATAAAGGTAAATGACAATTCCATTTGAATATATTGAATAGTTATGAAGTAGAAATCGCATATGTAGAAATTACAAAATAATTATTTTTTAATTTATTACTACTACTTATTCAACTTCCTTTTGAACATTTAATAAATAATACATAGGTGACCCAACTTTACTCGTAAATTCAAGGATTTATCTAAAATTTTGGTACCCGAACATTTGCTGTATAAACTATTTTTTCTCAAGATGAAATATTTCAGCTTAATATCAATTCTCTAACATTTATGAGTAGCTTAAACTCATTATAATAATTACACTTCAGATTATATTTCCACCACCGTTTATATATAACTGCTATATATTGCATATATTCTATATATGCAACTGATTGTGGGATACGAAATGTTGCATTTTTTAAACCACACTGTATTTCTATAAGTTTTCTCCATCATATTTCCAACATACCTTTATATGTATCCCTATATAATATTTTTTTGCACCACCCTGTTTAACTATGACACTACTGCGCCCTCTATTCCAAGTACCCTGTAAATGCAACCGCTAATAGGCTACCCTATATAATTCTTTTTTCTAACCACCCTGTTTAACTATAATTGCACTCCACTCAATATTCTAAAGAGTCTGAACGTGCAAATGGGCCACCCAGTAAAACATTTGGTTTCTAACATATCTGGAGTCACCGTGTATAATTGTATTCTACAGCGCCTTATATCTCAGTCTATTTATAGAAGCATATGTAACGACTCTCAGGACAACATTATTGTGTGCCTCAAATTAATATGGAAATACATAACTTTTTAACCATCCAAAAATAGGCTCAACCAGCACTTTTACTTTAAAATCTTGAAAGGTTCAGCTATAAAAATGTAATGCCCGAAAAACAGTAATGAAATTTTTATAAGATCCTATACACCAATTTGCATTGAAAGAATTTTTCTAGGCAGTTTTATTCTCAAGTGGGTCACCAAATCACCCTGTATTGATCAAACCTGTCATAATAATTGTAACATTCTCATTCTTTCTCGGTAATGGGATTTTTCCCGAGCAATTGATTTGTAGATGCCAAAACCCCAAAATGGAATTTCGACAAAATGATAAAATAAACAAACATTATATGTATTATGTATATCACATCTCGTTAAAAGAACATTAAACAGTTTTTGACTGACTGCTATTTTAGATGACATCTTAAAATTTATTTAAAATATTGCTTTTGAACACAGTAATGGATCCACCAAAATATTAATAAATTGTTATTAGATTTGTGATAAATTCATGACTGAAGAAATGTATATACTCAACTTGGTCAGGATCATAGATAAAATTAGTCAATTAGCTTTAGAATCTCTAAATAGTTATTGTACTTACGTAAAACTTTGCATGTGGATTCTTCTGTAAATGCGCAAACTTCTTAAAAGCACATTCAATTCGATCACAACACAATAGTTTCTGAAGTCAACGTCTTTGTAAAAAAGTAATGTCATAAATGAATAGAAAAGAAGGATTTTAGAGCATACATCATAGTAAGTAAAAGTCGATTATTTATGCAATATTTATACTTCACTACTCGATTGGGGTTTTGTCGACTCGAGTGCTGTCAAATTTCGAACATTAAATTTTAAGGGTTAAGGTAGTTGTTCATAGTGGGCGCCAATTTACTTGATTTTTATCAATAATTTATATTTAATGTACTTATTTTAAAAGAAATAAATAAAGATTATTTATATATTGTGCACATCTACGGCATATTGCCTTTCGAATGGTATACGTTTCATTACCCTAATTTCAAAATGAAGGCCGTAAAAGGGGAGTGCGTCTAGCTCTTTGCGTATTAATAATAGTACGATTAATATAATTTGAGCAGTAAACCATTTTAGTATCACTTTTTCCTCTTTGACAATGAATAATGACAAAAAAATCGACAATTTTTATAACATTTTGCTTAACATGTTTCTATTTAAATCACATAAAAAGAGGGTTTATAAATTATTTACTGCTGCAAGCTATGAAGAAAATTTGTATTCACAAAGTTAATAAAGGAACTTTATTTAGCAGTTAATTTGGATAAAAAATTTCGAGTCAAATCTCTATCATCAATATTGTACTTTTTACAGAGCCATACAATTTTTGTGTCTAAATATTAGAATTTTTTTGGATCTTTAAGCGAAACCATTGAAGGTAGATAGCAATTTTGTACAATGTCAAAAAGGCCTAAACGAATTTTTCAAATTTTAATATTCACAACGTTACAGATCCTCAACTTCTTATTATTTTTTAACAGACTTCAAAAAGAAAGAGGTTCTCAATTCGTCTGTATCTGTGTTGCTTTTTTTTATGTTTGTTCACCGATTACTAGGAAACGGCTTGAGGGATTTCAACCATTTTACTGGATCCTGTTTGACTGGACAGCGAAGTGGTCCCATATTTTTTTCATTAAAATAGCTTTTACCGTTTCTTAGAAAATGGGGAAAAACTATTTTTACCTATTCTCATATACTCTATGCCATGGTGGAGGAGCCGGTATTATTATAAAAAATTTGAAAAATGTTATTCGGAACGTGGGGCAAATTGAAAAGGGATTAGATTAGTGCCGAGATATCAGAACTTTTTTTCAAATAACATAGCTTCTATCGTTTCTTATAGAATGGGGAAAAACTTTTTTACCTATTTTCTTATATTCTATGTCTTGGTGGAGTCGCGGGTATTATAAGATTAGATGGAGTTACTGGTATTAACTATTCGGAACTTGAGGTAAATTGTAAATAAGATGAATTAATCAAAATCAAAATAAGTGTCAGTTAATATGAATATACAGTGTGTATTCATAAATTAGACGATTTCTTTTTATTCATAATTTTCAGAGAAAAAAGTTATTCTTCACAAACAGATTTTTTACATGGTCTAAAACATAAACAGTAATCATTCCATGTCAATTTTTATTAACTGTAGACAAAGTTTGCCTTAAAAGAGGGCTTTTAATTACAAATTAAAGTATCTTCATTTCTGTTAAGATATAAAATTGTTATCAAATACAAATAATCTAATACTATATAACGAACAAGGTTTGTTTATATATATATATATATATATATATATATATATATATATATATATATATGTTAGGCGTGTAAGATACAAAGTATCATATTTCGCTGAGCAGTTTCCTGCTTCACTATGTAAACGTGGGAACGCATCGACTTGACCGTTCTTTTGATTAGTCAGATTTTTAATGTTATAAATCAGAGCGACGCGGTCCCACGGTCGTCATTTATCTTTAGTATACTTGTACCATTTAGTCATTTCATTTAATTTTCAATTTACTGTTTTATTTAAAGTTTTAATTTTTGTATTTTTAATTTTTTTTTCAAAAGTATTTTATAAAATTGGCGCAGTCAGTAGGATTGTCCAACACAGCTATAACACGTGTACACTCACTAGTTGTGTCGATTTCCAAATCCTTGTGGACAAGAACTTCCAGACCGAGACAACAACTGTGGCAGCGAGAACCTGGAACACGCAACCTTACAGCTAACCAGTCCTCAGCTTCTCCAGAACAGTCTCATGCCTAGGGTACTAATAACGTATGTAGAAACATCTCGTTTTTGATTCAATTATTTACCAATTGAAACGATTTTTATATTTATTTTTATATTATTATTATCAGTTCTCTCGTTTAAAATTTCCATATATTTCTTATTCCTTTGAATTACGCTTTAAGCTAGTGAATAATTTTTGAAACGCATTTACTATTATTCTGCATTATTTTACCACGCTTTATTTTATTTTATGTTCGCAAACTTTTGAATTTATTTAACCAATTTACTCATACCTTAATTTTGAATTTTTATAAATTATTTTGTGTTACTTTGGTTACTTCCATTTTACTATCTTATTAAATTTTTATTTTCGTTTTCGTTACGCTTGAATATTTGAAATGGCAACTACAAGACAAGGTGCGGCGACTCCTACTGTAGAGCCATACAAAATATCAGAAATTTTCGCAATAATTCCGGAATATGACGGAAACCCTATATTCTTAAACACTTTCATTTCTTCATGCCAAACTGCACATAGTATGGCAACCGACTATCAACAAGTGCTTTTAATATTGCACATAAAAAATAAACTTCGCGGCAGAGCTGCCGAACTAATAAATTCTCGCAACCCGACTCAACTAACAGAAATTCAGACACTCTTAGAGAACCACTTTGGAGATCCTAGAGATCTCTCAGCCTTGATACAAGATCTTCAAAGAATGAGGCAATTAAATTCCGAATCCCCCTTAACATTTTCAGCCAGACTACAAACCCACCAAGCAAAAATGCTTGCTGCGGTTAACAAACAAAACTTGACTCAAAAAGAGAAACAGGCACAAATCGACTTGATCGAATCCATGGCACTAAATAGCCTCCTAACAGGTTTAGAGCCAAAGATAGGACAACTAGTTCGTGCTAGCGATCCTAAAGACATTCTCACCGCCGTTTCACGCATAAAACGTGAACTCCAACTCCATCACTTAGAATCTCAAAAATTTTCAAATTTTAGAAACCCAGGTCCACCTCCTCGAAAGCCCAACCAGTTTCCAGTACAAAAACAATGTTCATTCTGTAAAAGAATGGGGCATACTGTTAACGAATGTCTCACCAAATCGAGACAAATGCAACAAAACCAAAATTACGGACAAAACTTTTCGAACATACGTCCTAACCCATTTTCTCAACAACCAGGCCAATTCCAGAATAGGCCACAATTCCAACCTAATACTCAGAGTTTCCAGCAGAACAGAAACTTTCAACAACCTCGTCCTTCAACCAATACACAACCCCAAAGTTCAGGTCAATATAAACCTAATCAAAACTTTTTCCGGCAACAACGAACACATCACTTAAACAATTCTTATAATTATGGGTACGATCAACCCAATACTAACGTATACGAAAATCAATACCAAAATACCGATTTTGAAAGTTACGACCAAGACTATTGCGACTCGACACATACCGATTACGACTATTACTCAAAAACAGATAACGCAGAATGTGACAACTATGCTGAAAATGAACACGAATTTTCATCCGTAAATTTTCAGAATCTCCCTTTCCAAACGGAACCCCCGGAAATCACAGAACTTCAGACCCAAATTCAAACACTAAATCTAGACAGTTTCGACCCGAATTTGAACTTCCCCGAACAGAGCTTTCTATAAGACCGCTTCTGACCGTAAATTCTAAAAATTTATACTACATCACAGATTCTTCTAACACATATAAACTCTTGATAGATACCGGTGCTGGTCTTTCTATTTTCAAACCAGACACTTGCACACGTTTCAGAGAAAGATTTCAGGAAAACGTAGTAATTCAGGGAATTACCAACCAGAAAATCCTTATAAACGAATCGACCCTCGTCCCTTTTAATATAAAAGATCCGCACAAGGTTTACATCTGCAACCTTGATATAGAATTCGACGGTTTGTTAGGCTCTGACTTTCTCGAGCACTACAACTGCATTATAGATTTTGACAAAAAACAACTAATAACGAACTTTAAGACACTTCCTCTGTATAAAGTGACAGACGATATAATCAATGCCACTGAATCTATACAATGTCCCCCTTCTTATACGTCCATTAATACAATTTCGATTGAACCCCGTACCGAACAAATCTTTAAACTTAGCTGTGAACTAAGAAACACCGAAGCCCTTCTAACCGGTATGGAAATTGAAAAAGTTCATCTCCCCAATGCTGTTGTTACAGTAGACAGCAAAGGCCAATTTCTCACATCTATTCTAAATGCGAATGCCATCCCTAAAATAGTAAATTTTTCAAATCTAAAACTCGAACCGTTACAAAACTTTTCTGTGAATTCTCTCTCGCAAACTACTCCTTTGAACTATAACGAACCCGGCAGACAAGAAGAAATTGTTAAACAACTCCGACTAGAACATTTAAACGACGAAGAGTCAGACTCAATTTTACAATTATGCCTCGACTTTTCAGACATATTCTACCTCGAAGGCGATCACTTATCATTCACAAACGAAATCAAACATAGTATTGATACCAACAACGCGAAACCCGTTTATACAAAATCATACCGTTATCCCCAAGTACACAAACAAGAAGTTAAGTCCCAGGTAGCAAAAATGCTCGATGAAGGCATTATACGACCCTCTAATTCGCCTTGGTCCTCTCCCGTCTGGGTGGTACCAAAGAAATTAGACGCCTCTGGAAAACAGAAGTGGCGTGTTGTAGTAGACTACCGCAAACTTAACGAACTTACAATCAATGACAAGTACCCCCTACCTAACATCTCAGACTTACTAGACCAACTAGGCAAATGCCAGTACTTTACGACTCTTAACCTCGCCTCTGGTTTCCACCAGATAGAAATAGACCCAAAAGACATCGCGAAAACTGCATTCACTGTCGAGAACGGACATTTTGAGTTCGTCCGGATGCCCTTCGGATTGAAGAATGCTCCTTCTACCTTTCAAAGGGTGATGGATAACATTCTTATGGGAATCCAGAATGAAAGATGTCTGGTTTACATGGATGACATAATCATTTACTCGCCTACAATACATGACCATCTATCACGACTGACAGACGTATTTAAAAGACTCAGAAAGGCTAACCTTAAAATACAGCCTGACAAATGCGAATTTCTCCGCAAGGAGGTCGCTTACTTAGGACATCTTATAACTAAAGACGGTGTAAAACCCAATCCATCAAAAGTAGACTGTATTTTAAACTTTCCACAACCAAAGAACCCTAAAGACATAAAATCCTTTTTAGGCCTTGCTGGTTACTATCGTAGGTTCATTTCTAACTTTGCAAAGATCTCCAAACCACTGACAAAACTATTACAAAAAGACCAACCGTTCAATTTTAACGAAGAGTGCGTAAAATCCTTCAATGAACTAAAACGAACATTGACTTCCACCCCTATACTCATTTACCCAAATTTTGACGAACCGTTTATACTGACTACAGACGCCAGCGCTTTTGCCATCGGCGCCGTATTATCTCAAGGGCCAATAGGTAAGGATTTACCGATTGGATATGCTTCTAGGACCCTTTGTAAAGCCGAAACCCGGTACTCCACCATTGAGCGAGAGCTCTTAGCCATTGTCTGGGCGGTTAAGCATTTTCGTCCGATAATCTATGGCCGTAAGTTCCTACTACTGACCGATCATCGCCCGTTAACCTGGCTATTTTCTATAAAAGATCCCGGTAGTAGACTTGCCCGATGGAGACTCAAACTAGAAGAATACGACTATGAAATTATTTACAAGTCTGGTAAAGTTAATAAGAACGCTTTATCACGGATTAAAATCAACCATCTTGACGAATGTTCATCATTTCAGTCAAAATCAAAACTAACACCCTTCAAAGTCCTACCCCTAAACGACGAATCCGAAGACGACAGTCATGAACCCGAACAAAATGAAATATCTCTTGAAACTATGTCCGAAGAATTTAAAACCTTTATAGAACGTTATAAAACTACTTCTTTAATTGACTACAACAAAATTGAATTCTCCAACTGTCAACTATTAGACAAAACAAATAAAAACATTTTAATTTTCCCCCAATCATCCAATCTTCAGGAATTTCATCACGACATTTTCGAAGACATTTTCGAAGAAGTCGCTGACTTCGAAACCTTTAAAATTAATGTATTCGCCAGCAAAACCGTAAGCAGAAGGCAATATTTCATAATCCCACTTCCAAATGATCCTGACATTGTAAATGAAGTTCTTTTTGCATCAATATACAAACATCAAGATACTTTATCTCCATCTAAAACATACTGTGTCGAAAACAATCTCGATCTTCCAATTTTAGAGATGCTCTCTTTCATTTTCGCTGAAAAAGAAATCAAATGGAAAATTAGCCAAAACTTTACAAAAACCCCCGAAAAAGACGAAATACCGCTTATCCTTGAACGATATCATAACGGGAAAAATAACTTGCACCGCGGCATTAACGAAACCGTCCGCCGTATTAAAGAAATGTACACCTGGCCAAGTTGCACAAAAGACATTGAAAATTTCGTTAAGAACTGCGAAATTTGTCAAAAAACTAAAGCGTGTTGCAAAAACCTAGACAATCCCCTCGTCATTACGGAAACGCCTAAAACACCATTTGAGCGAATTAATATTGACATACTAGAAATACCTAACAGGAACTATATCTTATCTGTAAGAGACGAACTGACAAAATACTCTCAAGCTTATGCTTTGGCAGACAAATCAGCCAAATCAGTTGTCAGTACTATGATGTTATACTTCCAACATTTTGGTACGCCATTGCGTATCCATTGTGACTATGGTAGGAAATTTGATAACGCCATATTCAAAGACTTGTGTAAACTGTACGACATCAAACTAACTTATTCAAGCGTAGGACATCCTCAAACAAACGGCTCTGTAGAACGATTTCATTCTACTTTGTTAGAAATGATTCGAATCCATAAAGCCGAAAATCCAGATGAACATCCCCTAAATGTACTCCCGTATGCGGTTATTGCTTACAATAACTCGACAAACAAAACCCATGGCTTTTCACCTTACGAACTAGTGTTTGGACATACGTCCAGCAGACCACCTGAAACCACTTACAACCATAAGGAACTGATTAGTAAATATATACGAGACTTGAACAATCGGATTTCCTATTACTACAAAGTAGCCCGCGAAAAAACTAACTTACAAAAGCAAAAGGCTAAAGAACGTTTTGATAAACACGTTTCGGACAAACTTCCCGAATTTAAAATTGGTGACAAAGTTTACATCAAGGAATCCCAAATTAAAGACAAACTTCATAATAAATTCAACGGTCCATTCCAAATTTTAGACATTCACAATAATTCAGCCACACTCTTAAATCTCAAAACAAACCAACGAACGAAAGTTAACTTTGACAGAATGAAACTCTGTTCTGAAAACTAACTTTCTTTTCAGGTTACTACTGCTGTTCGGATCAGCAGTCTCACAGTTCAACATCAAACCAATAAACAACACTCTTGGTATTTACTATCACGACGAAACTAGAATAGTCATCTCCAACTATAAATGGACATTACTAGTTCATCGTAACTTGACGATACTCAAAGAAATCTTTGAAAACAACAACAGAATCCTCAAAACATTAGAAAACACTGTCGATCCCATCCCAGGTTTCAAATTTCATGACACAAATGCATTCCGAATTGATGTACAAACTCACATCAGTCTCTTATCCCAAATTTCAGATTCAATTAAAACTAAATTTTCAGAAATATTCATGGACACTAAAAGATCCAAACGAGGACTAATTAACGGTGTAGGAACTATCTTTAAAGCCATCACTGGAAATCTTGACGCAACCGATGGCGCATTTTTCACAGATAGTATCAACAAACTTAATCAGGGATAATTACAAATAGAGAATCTCCTAAAAAATCAAATAAGCGTAACTACTTCTATTATCAAAACTTTCAATGAAACCATTCAGAAACTCCAAATTGACGAAGCAAACTTTAACGAAAACATTGACGCAATCAATTTGGCAATACATACTCTAAACGATAAAATAGCCCTTATCCAAGCAAAACAGTAATTTTTGGGAATATGCGAAAAATTAATGGCAAGCTATTTATTTCTTGAGGATAACCTCAATGATATTTTAAATTCCATGCTCGATTAAAAATAATTCATTCCTCAATAATCACACTTGATCATTTGATAAAGTCACTACAGGAAATTTCGCAAAATCTTGTCAAAAACAATTTACCGTTGCCTGTCAGATATTCAAGTGTCGCCCAATATTTGGAAGTAATCGAATTAGAAGCGTTTCAAACTAATTCAGATTTAGTCTTTATTTTAAAAATTCCTCTTGTAGAGCAACAACTCTACACCGCCTACCACTTATATCCTATCCCAATTTTAGATGACAGAACTGGTTTTCATCATATTCTTTCATTCACCCAAAAAAATATTGCGCGAAACGATGATTCTCTAATGTACATACCCATTAAGGACTTGAGTGTATGCAAGCCACTAACTCCACAACAAAAACTGTGTTCTGAGTTATATGCCTACCCCATCGACTCCAATGCACCCTGCGAAGCTCAACTTCTGAAGAACATCCGTAGTGTACCGGAGAGTTGCCAAAGCTCCGTTGTATTCAGTGAAGGATACAATGTCCAAAGACTAGAAACTAACACGTGGATTGTTATAGTGTCCGAGCCCTTACATGTGACAATTAATTGTGCGGGAATAGATACTAAGACAATAGTTTTAACAAACAATACCATTATTCGCTTACAATCAGACTGCAGTGCTTTCGTGGGAATCACAAAAATACAAGCGGAACCTCAAAAACTTATAAACATTTCCGACAATTCATACCCTGTATTAATCCCTTACAACTGTTGCAGTTCTCACCCCGAAAAACTAGATATTCCAGAACTTAAACCCCTTAAACTGGACGATTTAAACATGGAAGAACTATCCATAGCCAACCACAAGTTGGATCAGTATTCAAGGGATCTTGACGATCTCATCAACCAACCCTTCGTTAATAAAAACATTTCCTGGTTCACATATGCTACAATAATCATCATTGTAACAATTGTTATTGTATACAGCTTCTTGAAAATTATAAGGCACGTTAAGAGACCTCCGAAAAACGACATCTCTAATCCAGAGAGTCTGAGACCCTTGGCAAAACCGTTCTCCAGGCTCATACCAAAGCTGAGGCCCCACATCGGAGAGGAACCAGAACATCCAGATCTATAGAAGTGAGAACTTTTATTGATACGTTTCTATAGACTAATTTCACTTTGAATTTGAACAGCGAAGTTGCGAAGTATAACTCATCAATGTACCTCACAAAATATTTTCACTTTCGCTTGGCACCGACTTCATAAAAAGTATTTAGTTGTAGCAAAATATTATTTCATGCTTTTTAGTTAATTTTCTTTTGAAGTCGGTTTTTGTTTTTTTAAAAATGTATTTATTCAATTTTTTAGTTTTCTTAAGTGAAGTGTTAATTTTAGTAAGAATGAGATAATTTCTATCATCAATAAAAAAAAAATAACAGGCCTATCAACTTTTATTTTTATGGTTTTTGAGCTGTATTATATAAAATTTTGATATTAGACAAAATAATTTAATAACAGTTCCGTAGTATATTCGATTCTTTACAAAAATAGGCCGGACAAACTGTTTGTATTCTTACAAGTACAACATGCCTACGATCTTATTTATTTTTTCTTATGATGTTTCTATTGAGCGAACATTAAAAAGAGCGGTCGTCTAGCTCTCTTTCTTTTTCGTTGCGTTATTCTTAGAGATAAATATAAATTTCAGTAGAATTAAAATAATATTTTGTTACAACTCATGTATTAATTATAACAGATTAAGTTATGGAAGCATTATTTCAGCAGCTGTTGTTATATATTATATTACAATACGTATTTAAAAATAAGTAAGCGTCAAAATAGATTAAATTAGGGTGGCGCTTATGTAGCAAGAGGGTGGATTTTCAACAGAACACCAAACGTTTTTACAAGATCTCATCCATATTAATTGAAATAATTTGGTCAAGTGCGAGTTGGACTCGCATACTAAGGGATCCGTTCCACCTTCAAGATTCTAATATTCCAGTTTCAGACAACCAGGGAATGAGTGCATTTTCTTATATTTTCCCTAATATCTTTTAAAGGAAGCGTTTTAAATTTATAAAAAAATATACAATTTCATTTTCCACACATAGGCTTTTTATTTTATCTACTTCAGGATTCGCTTGATTTTTATTAGAATATTTAATTTTCTAATTTGGCCCCCAAAAATTAACATTAGAGTTTTATTTTGCTGATAAACTTTCAGAGAAGTCTTTTATAATCTACTGTCTGAGTTTTGAGGCTCTGTAGATTGGAAGATAAAGGGCAAAATAGGTCAAGGTTTAAATCATAAATTATTAAATCTCTTATTTAAATTATTTAAAAATACAAATAAAATATATTTTTCAAAATTTAAATAGTGTAGTTTTTAAAATGGGAATTAAGACGATGTTTAATATTTTTGTTAATATATTTTAAACAAATGATTTAAAAATATGATATATTTGTAATTCACATAATGGGCCTTTCATTTGATATATTATATGATTCATCTGAAAATTGAATTTTTATTATCCATTTAATTGTATAATTTGTCCCTAAAATTACTATGGGGGTTTTCTAACAATTTTTCTTATAAATGTCAAGTGAGCCCCCGTACCCCTAATTATTTTGAAAATTTTAGGTGATATGTTTTCGGAAATAAAGCGAGAAATGAAATTTTTTTATATCTTTATGTTAATATCTTATAAACAATTAATTTTAAAAAGATGAAAAATATATATTTGTATTCCTCATAATGAGCCCTATCATTTGATGTTTTGCATGATGCGTTAAAAACATATTTTTTTATTTTCCGTTTAATTCTATAATTTGGCCCTCAATATTAATATTAGGGATTTCTTCATGTTTTTCCTGTAAACAAAAAAAAATAGGTCTCATAGTTTGGGGAATAACGGGGGGAATGGGTAATTTTTTTTAAATACTTTTTTAATATATTTTAAAATATTCATTTTAAACAAAATTAAAAAAAAACATATTTACATTCGTCATAATGAGCCCTGTGATTTGATATATTATATGATCCGTTAGAAACAATTATAATTTTTTATTTTCCATTTAATTCTATAATTTGCCCCCCAAAATTAAAAGTAGAGATTTCTCCTTATTTTTCCAGTAAACTTCAGGTCAGACCCTATACCTTTAATTTTTTTCAAAACTTTACCTTTTATAGTTTTTTACATATGAAAAAAATATATTTTTGTTCCTCAGAACATTCATTTTATGTATTACATGATGCGTTTAAAAAAAAAATTTGCCCCCTAAAATTAATATTAATGGTTTCTCCTTATCTTTCCTGTAAAATTTGGGCAACGTTCTATATTTCCTATTTGTTCAGAATTTTAGGCTCAGTAATTTCGGAGATCAGAGGGGGGGGGAACGGTCGATTTTTTTATTTTTCCCCCAGAAGTAACCCTAAAATCAAAATTTCATCTTTTACGATATGTACTCCTGATCGGGTCAGCAAACTATACACTGATACCAAATTTTAACCTCTTCCGTCCAGTAGTTTAGGAGAAAATTGCTGTGATGTGACAGAGGCAGAAGTCCGGAGTGATATTATATTAAGCCGATTATACCCTCCTTCTACACCAGCGCCATTTCCGGCACTTCTTGAACTTGTAATATAATGCTATCAGCTAGTCACTTTTTCAGTTTAATACCCATATAAGTCATTTTCGAATTCGTACAACAGTGCACAATGCGACACAATGTTCACCACTCTGTGTTCCAATTATAGGACCGTCTCGAACAAACGAGCACACAAGAAATAGCCGTCAATCCCTTCCACTGTTTAATTTCAATTTCAGTAAGTTAATATAAAACGTAACATAAAACAGTGTTTTTCAATTAACGCCCAAAAAATGCGGCATTGTGCGGCACAAAGTCACTCTGTGGTATGGTAGTTGATAAACTACCATTGCCTCTACCATCTATAAACTTGACCTTTTTTCAATAGTTATAGTTCGTCTTCCTTTTCTTGTCGCTACCAACTATAACCCACCAACTTACTTTTTTCTGCTCTTCTGACGTATGTAAAATCTGTAATTAAAAATATCGCAAACAGAGATTTAGAACGAAAAGCAAATTGTGTGCAGGTATGGCATATTAATCGGATGTTATATTATTTGTTTACTAATAATTTTCTATAAACAAAGAGAATCTTATTGTATTGCCTGGTTACTGTTTGTTACACGAGACTAAGGGTATTTAGCCCGTCGTTTCATGAATTTTTAAAAATAATGAAAAAAATTAAATTGGTGTCAATTTTTGTTTTATGTTATCTATTGAAAAACTATTTGATAAAAGAAATGCATTTTTTTCCAAAAAATATATGTAGCAAATTTACAATAATATATAAAAAGTAACTTAAGGAATGTTTAAAATTTTGAGTCTACATTACATGAAAATTGTGAATAGGAACAGTCGGCGTCGGTAGGTACAAACTCTCCGAAATAATTACATACCAAGTCTAGCGGGCTCGCACGGTAGAGGATTCGATGTGGAAACGATCAACTCACGTTCGGCTGCCGCTTGATAGCATTTTTGCACCGGACGCCATGTCAACTGTCAACCACGATATCTCTATGGCTCCTGATATTGAAAATTCGCACTACAAACGATTTGACATATATATATATATATATATATATATATATATATATATATATATATATATATATATATAATTAAATTAAATTATTTATCCAAGAAAACACTATCGAACGTCACTTTTGTCACATCATTTCTCAAAACTGGCTATTTTCAAATGTTGAGCACATGAACACTTTTGTCAAGATTTGATAAGGTAGTTCAGCTTATGAAATTTTCATTCAAAATTGACATTACCCTTACCTCCATTTTTTTATAAGGGGCTAAATCTCCTACCCAGCCTTATACCCAAAGTACCGGCACTATAAACCGTTCTAGAATTCAAATAGGTTCGTACAAAATTCCAGTTGCTGGATTAATTAAATATATATGACGTATACGGGATTTATTCATTAAATTTGCTTTTTGTATCGTATGAATTTATCAGATTTTGTTGCAGATCAGTTAGTTTTGCGGTATTCAGTGTTATACGTGCATAAATTGGGGTTGAAAAATGCAATTTTCCAATTTCGATTTCAAAAGTAAATAGTTTGTGATTGCATTATGTTTTCAATGGGAATACCCCGAATGTGTGGCTGTTTACCAATTAACTGCGTTTTGGATGCTGGATTATAATTTTGTTTGTTCTGAAGTTGAATGGGTACGAATAATTAATGGAAAAAAATATTTGCTCTCCGCTATTTCGCTATGTTGGGTTGTTCTGTTATTGCAAGTGGAGAATTCAAATATTGAACAATTTTTATGTTCAAACCATATATATTCGTCGGTTTGTGCAAATGTTAGTTTTTGTATTTATCTTTGGGAAACAATATTTGAACGTAATTTTAACAATTAGTACCAATAGTGTTCATATTTTTGTCACGTGTTTCAAGGTCATGGAAATTTGGATATTATAACAACACCACTGTGTTATCTGTAACTGCGACGATTTGCTCCAGTTTTTAAAAGACTTCAAAAGTCATCGATTACTCGAAACCCGGTTGAATGTGAATTGATATTTAAATATGTCAAATTGATAATAACAATAGCAAAAGAAACGCCAGAGGACTTACTTACTCTATGGTGCATGGACTCTTTTGTATATTAGTTGTGTTGTTTTCACGACCAGTCGTATTTATGACTTAAATACTAACAACAATAAAGAACTCTTAGCAAAATTCGTGGCTAAAGAACTCCAACCCTTTGTAGAGCAGATGACATCATATGTCAAAAACTCACAACATCTCCTAAACATTATACGGAATATGAATATACACAAGGACGATATATTAGTGAGTTTCGATGTTGTCTCCCTCTTCACAAAAGTACCTATGACTGAGGCCCTCCACTACATCGAAGAAAAGTATCACCCTCCAGAACATATCATCAACCTAGCGAACCACTGCTTATCAAACACGTATTTTACTTACGCAGGACAACGTTACAAGCAAACTGAAGTCCTAGCAAATCTTTTTATGGGAAAGATCGAAAGGCATGCTCTACAGACCACGGAATACCAGCCTAAGCTATGGTTACGGTATGTCGATAACACTTTTATAATATGGCCACATGGTAGAGAACAACTCCACAAGTGTCTGGATCATCTAAACAAAACACACCTGAAAATTACATTCACCATGGAAACAGAACAAAACAACCAACTGCCATTCCCCGACCTATTAATAAAAAAGAAACCCGACGGAACCATAGGACACACAGTATACCGGAAAACAACGCACACAAACAGATACCTCAACGCAAACTCGCACCACCACCCCGCTTAGTTATTCTTAGTAGTTAAAACCCTAACCCACAGATCTCAAACTCTAACAGACAAAGAAAACAGTAAGGCCGAGTTGAACATTCTAAAGGAGGCATTAACATCAAATAGCTATAACCACCACATAATACAGAAAGCACTTACACAAAACCAGAACCCACAACAGAAGATGAAAACATTTCGACAGCCTTTCTCCCCTTCGTACGGGGCACAACTGACAAAATTGGTACTAGTACTAGCAAAACACAAAATAAAAAAAAAAGAAAAGCAAGTGCCCGGAGTGAAGAACACAGAAACGCAGTAAAACAAAAAACAATGACGTCTGCATGATCACAGTACCATCTAAATAGATTTCGACTAGATGAAGATACGCCAAAGACAAATTCGGTTACAAGATTTTTCCGATTTGTAGTTATCACTGTATATATTTTATACGCTTGGATAAGCCTTTATTTACTTACAGTGCGTCGGTAAACTGTCCTATAATTTAGCTATCTTTTTTGTACTATATTTTTGTCTTAATGTCGCCTGTTAGAATTATTTCTCGCTCATCACCAATTCACCATCTACGGTGCATATGATCCAGAATCATGTAAGTATTGAATAAAATTCATTCGAAATTGCTAAATCTAACTTCCAACATCAAATTTCAATAAATGATGACTTGGTGTTACTCGACCATATTTTTTTTGCAATAATTGGAGACGCATACTGCCAGATATTTGAAGAAGAGTCCTTGGACTTCCATCGTCTTGAAGTGGTTGATCTCACAACGTTTCAATAGCAGATACACAGCTATTGAAACGTTGTGAGATCAACCACTTCAAGACGATGGAAGTCCAAGGAAACTTCGAGAAACGAGTTACATTGTTTACCAACTTCAGACTAAATTTGAAGAAGAGTTATCGCAACTTTTAGATGATATTTTGGTACCACTTATGCCTGAACTCTAGTTCATTTAGATGCAGAATGATTAATCTGCAGATATGAATCCCTTGGTTCTTACTTTTCAAGTGTTCTTAAATCGATAGTTTATTCAAACAAATTTTGTGTGAGTTCCAATCATTAAATTTACTTACTTCATATTCAATATTACACAACTTTTAGTAAATTAATACTTTATTTCAATTGGTTTGTGATTGAGTTGAATTGTGTAAAGTTTATTACGATAGAAAAAGAAACGATCGTGCCAGAGTATTTACGTGCCTTTTTGCCTGTTCTGCTGATCGCTTCCTTGGAAGTGGACTGAATGGTTTTGAGATACTTGACACTCACTGCCTTGTGTAGTTGTCTGTGTTTATTTCACGACCGGTGGATTTTCACTAAAACTACAACAACAACAAAGAAGAACTTGAGTATTGTTCTTCCACGAATGAGAGTGTCTATACCCTCCCAGACGGTGGTTTGAGCATCTCTGACACTAGAGAGTGTGTGCGTAGGAAAGAAACAAAAAATACGAAAAATAGTGAATGGGATTAACACTGCTCACCGAAACTCTTGATCAAAATATATGTATTTTAATCAACAACGAAAATGCTAATGAAGCCTCAACATCAATTTTACAACGATTTTACGTCATCTGAAGTAGGAACTTCCATTCGAGCCCTTTTTTATACACGCATTAGTACATTCAGGAGAATTGGTTTTTGCTAAACGTTTGTTTATTCAGTGCATTAGATTTTATTACGGTGATTAATGTCTAGAGAGTTCCTGTGTTAGTGATGTTAAATTAAATGTTGTAAGAACATTAGTGATTAGAGGACGGGTATTTGCGCATTATGTTGTAAAAAGCGAAAATTATAGACCAATGGTCGTCGGGGAATCTATTGAAATGGAAAAACGTAAAACAAACCTTAATAAACGGGACGATGCGCAACGCCTCCCACCCTCTTGGAGAGCTGCACTAACAGACCGCTATATTAGCATTAAAATAAAATCTCCAGAAAAAAGAACAAATAACGCGAATATTCTTCCTAGACCCAACAATATCGCAATGACAAGCGGACCCATAACCGGTCAAAGGGCAAGTGCTCTGATTGGCCAGAGTGAACAAGAACATGCAATAGCAGAAAAGCAAAGACGCAAAGTAGCAGCAGATCAATTTGTACCTAGTGAGTAACAACATCAGTAATCCCGAAGAAGATGAGTGAGATCTCATTGAAACGTCAAAAAGTGTCTTTTCTAAGACAAAGAAGAGAAACACACGAGATTCCCGAGAACAGTCAATTACATTTCATACTTTATTAGTTTATATATATATATATATATATATATATATAAACATTGCTCGTATTATAGAATTAGATTTACCCAAGTTCCAAACAAAAACATTTTCATATTTTTAATACCAGCATCTCCACCAAATCTTACTGCGTAAGGAAGCTGTTTAAAAAGTTGTTTCCAATTTTTTAAATAACTGTACAAGTGTGCCACTTTTCCTTCTCCTTCTTTTTGAAGTCGGTTAAAAATACTCTGCGATTATGAGCGGTTTATATTCTATAAATAATAACCTGTATTTCTTCTAGTGTTGTTTTTTACATCACCAATACTACTGAACAAGTACAACATTTACAACTGGAGCTCAGAAATGGTGGACACCAATTCCAAAAATAAAAAAAATATAATTTTGTTTACCTTGTTGTAATGTACCACCCTGTATACTGAAAATTAATTTTAAATTGTGAACCTTATAGTTTTTTATTCACTATTTGGCCACCCTATATTAGATATACAGAAAGAAGACTTGGAATGCGTTCAATACGCTTAAAACAACAATAAAAGCTAGACATAGAGAAAGCTCCATATACAAAACGGAGCCTAACCCATTTACAACAAAGACTTAATGCCCCGCTGTAATTTATGTGATTTACCGTAAATTCACCCCAAGATAAAGGATTTGTTGCCGGTCCATTACTATATCATTGCTATATTGTATAAGAATTTTCCAGAGGGTAAACGCAACGTTCTCTAATTGCATTTGCTTTGATATATTATGTATTCAGAGCGCACCAGCTGATGACCGCAGCAACGACCACATTGTTAAATGGGAATATGCAAGTCCATTCAAATATCTTCGAATGCACTAATGCTATTCCAACATGTGGTATTGCAGACATCCTGCTACATTTTTGGTGATGTTTTATGCCTCAATTAACAGTGACTTTCAGTCAGTCGAGTTAGTCCTAGATAGTTCCTGATTGAAAAGAATGACGTATCACAATTGCAATTTTTTTGCGTTATTTCTTTGTCAGCCTTAATGAAAAATCCTTTAAGGTTCCTAATATTAGAGTTTCTATTTTGAAAATACTTGCACAATGTAGTTTTCAGCTATATTAATTGTTCATGGTTAAAATATTGTTTGACAGATAAAACAACATTGTTGCAGAAAACCAATACATACCAATATGCGTAAAAGAAATTATTAATACGTGAAAACCGAAACGTACTCCCCCTGTTCGGCCTTTATTTTGAAAGGAGGGTAATGAAACGTATATCATTCCAAAGGTAATGAGCCTTAGATGTGCAGAATATATAAAGAATCTTTATTTATTTCTTTTAAAATAAGTAAATCAAAGATACATTATTTGAGAAGCCGCCATCTATGAACAAGTAGCTTAGCCTTAATCTCTTCCAAATTTGACATTGAAGTAGTTGACAGTAGTCGACAGTAAAGACACAATCGTGTAGCCAAGAATAAATATTATTTAAATAATCGACTTTCATTTACTAAGATATATGCTCTAAAACCATTTTTGCTATTCATCTGTGACGGCACTATTTTACAAAAACGATGACAACAGCTAATATTAAAGAGACCAAATTTTTCGCATTTACAGAAGAGCCTTTACAGATTCTAAGTTCAGATTCAGATTATCAGGAATTGAGTATGTAACCCCTTTAGTCATGAATTTATCACAACTCTAATAACAATTTACTAATATCCATCCATGTGTATCTATTATTGCCTCAAAAATAAAAGTGACACTCACGAGATGTAATATGCAATACATTTTATTAATTGTTTATATTTGACATGTGCAAATGGAACTTGAATAAGTTATAATAATAACATAAAACGAATTGTTTTGCAGTTTTATTTCATGTAAGGTATTCTTTTAAATTATTTTTAACATATCATCCCAAATATTAGCTGTCAATCAAAAACTGTTTAATATTCTTTTAACGAATGCTACAAATAATTTTATCTGAAAATATAGATAATATAATATACTCTTATTTAAATTTAATTAAGTTCTCGATAACGGCAGTAACAATCACGTAAAGATTTTGTCAAAAATTTCGGGGTTTTGGCGTCTAGAAATCGATTGTTCGAAAAAATCGTATTACCGAGAAAGAATGATGTTAAAATTATGACAGCTGAGTTTTGAATTTACAAGAGATTCAATACAGGGTGATTTGGTAACTTACTTGAGACTGGAACTGCTCTTGAAAAATTATTTCAATACAAATTGATCTATAGGAATTTTATCACTATTTGATATTTTTCTACCATTACATTTTTACAACTGAACCCTTCAAAAAATGAAAGTGAAAAGTGCTGGTAAGGTAATTTTTGGATGGGTAAAATGTTATGTGTTCTCATGTTAATTTGAGGCACACAATAAAGTTTTCTTGAAAGTCAATCGATATCGTTATAGGATATAAAGGATGTTTATAAATGTTATATGTAGCCCACAGCTATTATTTTCTACTTTTGGGATTTAAATCTATGCTCTATTAAGAAGTGCTCCGAAGTGGTCGTATATTTTTTTCAATGACATGGCGTATACCGTTTTTCGGAATTGGAACAACTTTTTATGTAATAGTAAGATTTGCTAAACGCTATAGTATTAAATGAAAGTAATTGTCGTTACAAATCTGGGCTGAAATTGGTTGATAACAGTTTAGAATTGAATAAAAAAAAGTAAATTAGTAGATAATAACATGAAGGTTCTCAATTCGTTTACATATATAGTGTGTCTAGATAAGTTGGATAACTTTTCTTATTCATAACATGGAACTTTTATCAGATATATACGAGGTTTGCCGGAAAATATGATTTTACTTTAAAGTGAAGTACTTAGAATAGAAAACTGTATTCAATTATGCTTCACCACTAAAAATTTTGTATAATAAAAACATATTGTAATCGGAAGAAACGATAAAAGGACCAGGCACCTTTTTTATGGAAAAGTGGACCTCCGTCAAATTGTTTGAAATTTTGGTATGTTGTAGGGGTAAATGTTCTGACAAAAAGAGTCCATGTGCTCAAATAGAATCTATGACCAGTTTTAGACATACAGAGTGTTAAATATCGCATTTTTGATATCAGATTTCCACTGATAGACGTGCTTTATTTCCGGTTATTGGAGATATTGTGATTTGTACATTATTGGACATAAATATTTCACAAAACAATTGCCATAAGTTTTGGTGGATTACAGGGTATTTAAGACGTAACATGTGATTTTGGAAAATTTATATCTCGTTAAAGTAATAATTTCTTTGGTGTGCTTCATATAATATACAGTATGCGGCATAAATATAACTAAAGAAGGCATATATTATTTTTCCTATTAATGAGTCACCCTGTACGAACCATTCGTGCTGCAATTTTAAAAAGACATTAAACAGATATATTATCTGTCGCTTTATACTCAACGGGATGTTAAATTGATTGCTAGAACTATACATACTGACAAAATGAATTTTTTATACTACCCCGCAGTTTTACATTCTTCCCATCAACTTTGTATTGTATTCGATTTTTACCTTAAAAACTGTTCAGTGTGTTACTGAGCAGAAAATTATTAAAATTGTATGACAAGTTTTCAAGATATAGAGTGTTAAACTTCGGAAATGTCACCTTCATCGGATCAGATTTCTCATAATAGATGTGTTTTATTTCCGTTTATTGCAGAAAACTATACTATTAATTATTTTATATTACAGGGCGTTTCCTATATACGTAACATGTTTTTTTAGAAAACTCATTTCTATTATAACTAAGTAATTTCGAAAAGATTGTTGAGGAGGTCTTGAATTATTTTGTCTGTTCATTGGGTTTTCTCTCCTCCAAATTTTTTCCTGTAACAGATAAGTATTTAAAAATTATATATGTAGAACAAAGTGTAGTAAGGCAATTTCGTAAAATTGCTCGGATTACTGGCTGTCTGTACAGATTCTTCCTCACAGTTCTCCTGAGAGAAAGAGATGTCTACTAAATGATCAACCAGTATTCCTGTATATAAGTAATCTATTGTATATTGTATAATACTTATCTGTGTATGGAGACGTTTCAACTCCGAGTCTGGAGTCGTTGTCAATCGTTTAGTGTTGTTTTCCAGGTTTTTTCTGAAAAAATTTTCGCTATGATCTTGAATTTCTTGTTTGTCAAAAAATTTGACACCGACAATTTGTCGTTTGGCGATCACTTGACGCTGAGGTTACCGTTTTTTGTTCTGTTAGCAGTAAATTCCTCCAGGCCAAATGAAGGTCGGCTGAAGGTGCTCCGATT
This sequence comes from Octodonta nipae, assembly GCA_034190945.1. Taxonomy (NCBI): domain Eukaryota; kingdom Metazoa; phylum Arthropoda; class Insecta; order Coleoptera; family Chrysomelidae; genus Octodonta; species Octodonta nipae. The sequence continues at coordinate 44,614,134 of CM067216.1, read as the reverse complement.
TCAGTGTTGTTTATCATCATACAGCTGGCTTCTTTAACTTTTCTCTTTTTTAAATTTTCTTCTTTCAACAAAATCTTTGTTTTATCCCAGTCTATCCTATGGCTGCCGGTGTTCGTTAATACATGATTGCCCAAATTTGATTTGTCCACATGTCTTCTGGAAATGTTATATTGATGTTCTTTTTTCCTTACTTCTAAAGGCCATTCTTATACCGGTGAAACTTCAAGACCTTTAGAAGTAAGGAAAAAAGAACATCAATATAACATTTCCAGAAGACATGTGGACAAATCAAATTTGGGCAATCATGTATTAACGAACACCGGCAGCCATAGGATAGACTGGGATAAAACAAAGATTTTGTTGAAAGAAGAAAATTTAAAAAAGAGAAAAGTTAAAGAAGCCAGCTGTATGATGATAAACAACACTGAAATCGGAGCACCTTCAGCCGACTTTCATTTGGACTGGAGGAATTTACTGCTAACAGAACAAAAAAACGGTAACCTCAGCGTCAAGTGATCGCCAAAGGACAAATTGTCAGTGTCAAATTTTTTGACAAACAACAAATTCAAGATCAAAGCAAAATTTTTTTTAGAAAAAACCTCGAAAACAACACTAAACGATTGACAACGACTCCAGACTCGGAGTTGAAACGTCTCCATACACAGATAAGTATTATACAATATACAATACATTACTTATATACAGGAATACTGGTTGATCATTTTGTAGAAATCTCTTTCTCTCAGGATAACTGTGAGGAAGAATCTCTGTACAGGCAGCCAGTAATCCGGGCAATTTTACGAAATTGCCTTAATACACTTTGTTCTACATATACAATTTTCAAATCCTTATCTGTTACAGGAAAAAATTTGGAGGAGAGAAAACCCAATGAACAGACAAAATAATTCTATTATAACGTTGAAAACATAAGAAGATCTAATTGCTCAGTTAATATAATGTTAAAGAAATTAATTTTTGGACGTGTTCATATATTATACAGTGTGAGTTGTAAAATTGCTAAAGTGAATATCTATTATTTTTGCATTAATAAGTAACCCTTTATAAACCATGCGCCTTAGAATTTTTATATTAAATTATACAAATCTACGACTCATCACACTAAATTCTCCAACTTGCAAAAATTGTACAAATTAACATATTGTAGTTTATACAGGGTTACTCATTAATGATAAAAAAAGGTATATGCCCACTATTGCTATATTTACGACTTACACTGTATAATATATGTACACGCCCAAGAACTCATTTCTTATTAATTGTGCTATTACATCTTATATATTCATCGTTGTAATAAAAAAAATAGTTTTCTGAATAGTACGAATAGTTCGTACAGGGTGACTCATTAATAGAAAATATATTATATGAAGCAAGAAATTATTACTTAAATGAGATATTAATTGTGCAAAAACATCTTCTTATGTTTTCAACGTTTTAATAAAAAAAAATTTTATAAGCACATGTTACGTATTTTTGAAATACCCTGTTATCCAGCAAAATTTATAGCAATTGTTTTGTGAAATATTAATGTCCAATAATGTACAAATCACAATTTCTCTACTAACAGGAAATTAAAAACATATCTTCCATGCGACATCTGATATTAAAAATGCGTCATTTTCGATATTTAACATCCTGTATCTCGAAAACTAGTAATATAATCTGTTTGAGCCCATGAACTCTTTTTGTCAGAACATCGGTATCTACAACATACCAAAGTTTCAAACAATTTGACGGAAGTCCATTTTTCTATAAGAAAGGTGCCTGGTCCTTTGTAGCAGGGGTGAGTGTTACATGAATGCATTTGGAAGTAAATCAAAATTAATGATAATTAACAGTCTTTAATTCATCTCCATATACAGTGTGTCCAGTTCAGTTGGAATGGTGTTCAAAACTTTATTACTGCATACTGGTATTTAGAGAATAACTTAATATAAATAAAACTCTGACACCTAAAACGAAATTATCACATGTCTCTTTATTCAGTAGTAAACAAGGTTGATCAAAAACTATGAATGTTGCTCAAAATTAGTCTTCACTTATTACTGTAAAATAATATTTTCTCCTGTTTTTTTTTTATTTCAGAAAAACTACAAAACTTTATGTATTGTGTATCCTTCTAACTTATTATCTAGTTATTTTATGATATAAATGTAAACTAAAAGGGAAACCCCATTATTTCTAAAATATATAACGACGCATCCATTTTTTAACGGTATAACTTGCAATCGTATACAATCGTAAAACAGATGTAAAAGCTTTGCAGTCTCAAATCATTTTTATGATAAAACGATTTTGAAATAAATCCACAAAATTATCGAGTGCACAAAAAAACACTCTCTAGGAATTAAATCTAAAATGTTCATCAAAATCGTTATTAATAGCTCAAATGGCACGTATAAATCTACATCATTTGTTTGAACTTTTCATTACAAAGTTGTTATTCATAGAAGTTTGATGGGTTATGGCAACTTTATGTGTCAATATCATTACGGCAGTAAAAATGTTTTATTATCGGTCATTAAGGCGTACGTTCTCGACACGGTTGTTGTTGTTCATGAATCGAAACTGTCACTGCGATATTTCCAATACATTTCTTTTAATACTTTCGATATTTACAAGGTATGCACCATAAAATTTGTCGGTATTGCGTTTTATAGTTAGGGGGGGATTTTCCTGGAGATATATTGGATTTCACTGCGATTTGTAAGTTTAAACTACAAGTTTGTTAGCATGGACGTGACGGTTTACGTTACTCTCGTGTATGTGGTTAATACTGGAAAAACTGTGGAAATTTTGGTGTGTCACAAAGTGTTGTACAGTCACACCAGACCTATTTTTTCACACTTGTCCGAAAACAAAAGTAAACGTAAAATACAGCCACATGCATACAATAAAGTTATTGCAAATTTTGCAAAAACTACGCCTGAGCCAGCAAAGCCGTGGAAGTTATTTACAAGATATTTTGTTGTTGTTTCGCTTGATATTATAAATCAACCGAAACTGTCATCATCAAGGAGTAAACTGAAACTACAAATTTTTGAAAAACTGATTTCTGTTTGCAAGATTTTAGAAACCAAATATCTGCACCAATTATTTTAATTTTAGTGGAATACTTACAGTATAAAGTTAGTTCGTTTGACATGGTAGCCATCCTAATGGGAAAACTGTAACCTTTCGTGTGTCACAGACGAATAAACACAAAGTTGTGTACCCTAACACCAAACCTTTCTTTTTTCACTAGACGCACGTTTTAACAGCAAAGCTGTCATCATCAAGGAGTAAACAATATATCAGAATTTGTTGCTAATTAGTTGCTAAAAAATCGATTTTGTTGCTCGAACCGATCTCGAGAAATCGACGACCAGGCTAGTTTTATGTAAAGGTAGCAGGAAAAATACCTTGATATAAGATAACCAAAAAACGAATAGACCAAAATTTGATGCTGATTTGTTGCCTTAAGACCCCACTAAAAGAAAAAAAAATAAAACGATTTTGTTGGTTGAACCGATCTCGCGAAATTCGACTACAGTTAATAAATAATTTAATTAATAAAATAACAAATACCTGTAACAAAATTTCTTGCTAATTTGTTGCTGTAAGACCTCACCCAAAAAATTATATTTTTTAAATATTAAAATGTATAGCGGTCTTACGAGCTAAAACCTTCTATTATTCCAGAATAATGAAGGAAATAATTTTGTTGCTCTTGGCGGCAATAGTTGTTGCTGCCTGGAGAGTCAGCAACAAAATATATAACCGGAAATTGGATGAATTGCTGACCGTTAGATATTCTTATGAACTGGCCTTGCTAGCTTTAATGTGTTTTTTTGAGTAAAGAATATATATATATATATATATATATATATATATATATATATATGTATGTATATATCTTGTAACGGATTTCAATACATGTAAAATTATATGAAAACCTTATCAATTCAAATTTAGTTAATTAATGTGGTAATGTGGATAATATGTATTCATAATAATAAAGGGAAATTGCAAGAATCTAAATTGTTAAACGAAATGGCAACTAGTTGTAAATAAATATAAAGAACCATATAATAGGAAATAGATAAACCAATAATTTTAAACAATGTAAAATGTTTCATAAGCGAATTGTTGCAAGGATGAATAGTGGCATATAAAAGCTAGACATCATACAAATTTTAATAAAAGAGTAATACTTACATAAACGAAAATATTTGCAAAGACCCATGAAAGGTTAAACATCAAAAGGTTAAATTCAGTCGTAAAATGATAAAAGAGTTTGTAAAATACATGTAAAATCACAAATTAGTCAATAAACACACCAAATTACACATATTTTAGATCACTTTTAAAATAAATAAATTCTTTCACAAACAAAAGGTAGAAATGTCAAATTATAAAAACCGTTAGAAATCTTCAGAACCAGATGGAACATAAAAGAAGTTCATAGTGAAGACAGAGCAGAGAGTATAGTCTAGATTAATCAACTAATTTAAAGGATATAAAATCTCAATTTTTAATTAAATACAATTTTAATAAAGTACCTGCCAAACAACTGGTGTTTAAAAGGTGACCAATGTCAACTTAAGGTTTTTGAAAATTTAACTGAATGCTTTAAATAAATTTAAAAAGGAAGTAAATGATACAAAAATTTAAGTTGAAGTTTAGTTTGATTTTTTTATATAGTTTAAAGGGGAATTATTTGGAAATTAATAAAATAATTGCTAACGGAAATGGAAACAGCAGGTGGCAAAACAAGCAGTATAAATTTGAAAATGTGACACTGACATTTCTCTTTGATCATCAAGCGTCGACCAGAGCAGTTCAAAAATTCCGTTCTCTTAAAATCACGTTTCTATGACAACGAAATAAATGGTATCGTTGAAATTATTGTTCCATGTAAACTAGACCTAAGTAAATTTGAAAATTATTTTTGGACAATCAATTTGAAATCATCATAATAAATATTCAGTAAAAGGAATTATTTGGAGTATATGGTATGGAAAAATAAAAATCTTTTTGGGGAAGAAACTAAGTATTGAAACAACAGCCTGAAAAGTCAATTAAAAAGCAGAATAATTTGTTATTACAAAAGTCTGAGATCAGGAAGTATTATTCAAAATCAGAAGCAAGGAGAAGTGAAATTAAGGCCCAACAACTGTGAGTTTTTGAAACATTGATAAAAAGAGTTCCAAAATTTTTGATAAAAGTTTAGTTTAGTATAAAGTTATTAAGAGTCATTAAGTTTTGATAAAAGGTGGGAAAATTTAAATGATAATAGTAACGTGAGTAAATGATAAAAAAAATTGTAATATAGATTGATAAAAATTAATGATAGATTCAATTAAAGGAAATTTATTTTGTTTAAAGAAAATTTGTTTAACAGATTATATTGTGGTTAAAGTAAATAAATTGAAAATAGATTAAGGGTTTTTGTTTTAAAAGTAGTTAGAGAAATAAAAGTCAAAGGTAACCAAAAGTTAACGTGAAGATAAATTTTCAATATTCAAAGTGTAAGTGGTGCAGGAGAAGGATTGAATACATATAAGACTAAAGAGATAAGTACTAGTTTATTTCTTAAAATTTGACAACGTGAACCCAAGCAAAAAGGACCCTGAGATATTTATTTATTACTTATCATAAAGCTCATAAACAAATCAATTCAAATTATTTAACGTAACTTAAATTCATTCTATTATAAATTGGCTTAAACAGCAAAAACAACATAATCACATTTATAAAAAAAACATTCCAATATAATATATAGATATATATACATTATCCAGCTATTTAGAACTATATAATTAAACTTATGATGGCCGTTTCGAATCAGGAGTTCTCGTCAGATACGCTTCCTTGAATGACAAGTTCTAAAGTGAGATACTTGGATGTAATACACAACAGTAGGACAAGAGTCAGTGAATTGAACCTAATAGATAGATGTCACCGACATCTCTTAGGCCTGCCCATCCCCACTCATTTTGCATTTGTCTCAATCTAGAACTCACATAAAATGCAATGTTTACAACAAAGTTATGATTTTTAATAAAAGACGTTATTTATCCTTTTTCCGGATTTTCTTAACGAAAAATCCTCCGAGCAGTACTTGTAAAAGCTAAAAGCAAAAAATATAATTTTTTGTGGGTTTTTAATATTTCAACGATTTACTTAGTTATTGTCTATTAACTATTACTAATGTTTGACATAAGTGGTTTTCTGTTGCATTTTATGTCACTTAAAAGTCTCTATTAAATGGTGTAAAAGATTATTATGTGAAAAGTCACACCATTTGTATACAGTGTTCCTCAAAGGGATTTCAATATAAAAAATATCTGATTTCGTCGTGTGAATGGCAAGCGGTAAAACTGCCACAATTCTCGGCAGCAAAATATATGAAATACACATCAGGAATGTCTTTCATATCAAATCACATAAAATATTCCTCCGAACTGGTTCGAAAACTCTGCCAATTCCCAACGCTAAATAGTTTAAGCTTCATATTTTATTAGGGATTCTGTCAGTATATATGAATGACTTCTCCCTAACGATATCATAAAAAGCCCTTATCGGTCCCAAGGGGTTTCAACGCAAACCCGTTTCTTTCATAAACTTGCAGATTGGAGAATTTGCATAAAATGAATGTTGGGGAAGTTGAGATAATTTGACTTATGCTTTCCGGTGAAGTAAAAACAAACTATATAAATTGTAATGATTTGAAATTTATCATATAAATAACATGAAAATTACCAAACCCAGATATCGAGGGGCATTCATTTGCATCTTGTTTGAGAGCATCAATTCAGTTCAACAAAAACAGCATCAATTTAGTTGATGATGTCGGCTTTATTTTAAGGTGTATGGACTTTAAATAACGGATACTAATCGATACATTTTTTAGTTTAGTTGTAAGTAAAAATGTAACAAAATTCATTAGGGTTCTCTTAGTTTTATAGGGTAGTAACTATTAAGCATTGGTACGATTCGTAACTTAATGCAATGTAGATATTTTAGCACGTGACACTACTGATCTATAAGAAATAAAAAGCCCTAACAATGATGCATTTATATTGGATTATAAAGTGTACGGTACGAAAATAATACCTACACTAGAAAATGAAAGAATGCTAAATAAAGAACTAAGAAAACCATTGACGAAAACCGTGCGTAATTTGTGAGCAATTGAGTTAAAAAATTATTTCAATTAATTTCATGATATTTATGCAACACTAAAATTCGAATAAGAATATTTCTTTCATATAATATATGTTGGCAGAGGCATCAGTTTGTCGCCATTTTTTTTGTATGTATGTTACCTGATTTCTTCTCCTGTTGTGAACCGTTTTGAATGAATATGGTCTTGTTTAGAGAAGTATATATCCGGATTGGTGCGATTTCAGATTTGGGAAAAGAATTCTATTAGTAGTGATGAAAATTGTGAATGAACACATGCGGGATATTCGTCAAATATAATATAACAATTTTTCAAAAACCCCTATGGATGTGTACTGTTTTTTAACGGGTAATCTATTAAGGAAGATCCTTAGGTGATCTCATATACTTTTCTGCGACAGCAACTTGCAGTTTTGCAGAAAATCGCCGAAAATTCCAACATTTTTATAAAAAATTTCATCCAAATGACGTAACGGACATTTCCTCATAAATATTTTAATTACAACGTAATAGTGCGGGAATTGTAGGCACTGGAAGTTTTGATTGCGAATATGAAAATTTTCTATGTACAGCATATAGGTAGTAAATCATAGTATTTTCGGCCCCTTAAATCAAAGAGTACCAAGCTCGTTTTGTTTGTAAACCTTTCAAGTAAATACCTATTTAAATGAAAATTTTTCCATTTTGCGCAGACGGTGCTTTTAGTGTCACATCCGCCCACAAGGACTTATATATATATATATATATATATATATATATATAGTTGAAATATAGGAGGAATTTGACTTCGTAAATACGGGATGGATTGTACTCCATCCTGTAATTTACAGAAGGCAGCTAACAAATTTATGGTTGCCCGTAGGCAGTCGTATGTATAGGATGGTTGGTACATAGGGTGGAATGGAATTACCTTTAGTTATACAGGATTCTCAAAAAAAATTTGAAAAAAGGTTAAATGGGGTGGTCTATAAGGCATAAACATATTTTGGGCTTATTAAGTCAACGCGTACATTTTGTTGGTAAACATTTACCTGTTATTTTAAATAAAATGTATCATTGTGTAATTTTGAGGCTTTCGATGTTAGCTGGTCCTGTCTATTAAGGTTATACATACAAAATAAAAAATAAAGAATTAAAACTACCCGGTTCATAGAAACTAAAAAGTTGAAAATAAATCATTAAAAAAATATATAACCGACTTCCACCTATAGCTAAAAAGTTGAAAATAATTATACCACAATACAACTCTGGCAAATAAATAACACAGTTAATGTTGTTAGGTACCTACATAGAAAGTAAAAAATGTAAACATTAAAAGGTGATCAGTCTGTACAAATTAATACCTACCAATCTAGTATATTTTTGAAGTCGGTGCCAAGCAACAATCAAGTAGCAAATAAGTACGCAATGAAGGATTTTAGATTTGCTTGGCACCGACTTCAAAAATATACTAGATTGGTAGCTAATTACAGAATGAGCACCTTTTAATGTTTACATTTTTTACTTCCTGAGTAGGTACCTAACAACATTGAATGTGTTGTTTATTTGCTAGAGTTGTATTTTGTTATAATTATTTTTAGCTTTTTCGTTATAGGTGGAATCGGTTATATATTTTTTAAAATCTTTTATTTTCAACTTTTTAGGTTTTTTGAACTCAGGTAGTTTTCATTCTTTATTTTGTATGTTGAATGTATAACATTAATAGACAGAACCTGGTAACATCGAAAGCCTCAACATTACACAATGATACATTTTCATTTAAATTGACAGGTAAATGTTTACGAACAAAATATACTACTACGAGTTGACTTAATAAGCCCAAAACATATTTATGCCTTATGGACCACGCGATGTAACCTTTTTTCAACTTGACAACTCTGTATAACTATAGATAAATCCACTCTGCCCTATGTACCAACCATCATGTACATACGACTGCCCACGGACACGCATAAATTTGTTAGCTGTTTTCTGTAAACTATAGGACGGAGTAGAATCCATCCCATATTAACGGAGTCAAATCCGTCCTATAATTCAACCATAGTATATAACTCCTTGTGGGCTACCCCATAAATTATTTCATTTTTAAAATTTCATATTATCCCCTTGTGTGACATTACTTCCTCAAGTTTGATGAAGTTTGATAATTACGCAATGCAGGATTTTAGATTTGCTAGGCACCGACTTCAAAGATATAGGTGTTGTGATCTTTTATTGAACCATATGCCAATTGAAAAATCCCTTATAACAGCCTTTGCTCCGTCATTATAGACCGACATATCTGAATTAGAAGTTCAACCACAATTTTCTGAGTCCTGCCGCCTGGATTACTGACAGGTTCTATGAGGTACTTAGGATTCATGGAAAAATCATATACTTTCCTAGGGGATTTTCCTGTAAAAATTAAATTTTCCAAAAAAAGTCGGTTATTCGACGATTTTCTGAGTACTGCCATGTTAATGAAACGATAGGTTACCAGCGAAAATTTTTTTACTAGGGGACAGTAATGGGTTAAAATCGATATATCATGTAGGGAAAATGTTTAATTTTTGAATGATTGAACTATAATAATCAAACATTTCTATCGTAAAATGATCGAAAGAAAATTGGCATGACACTTGCTAGGGACATTTCTGAAAAAACAGAATAAAGATGGCAATTTTCCGCACAATTTTCCAAATTACTATTCATTTATTCCCTAGGAGGGGTCATGCCATGTTTTTTTGGTCATTTCAATATAAATATGTTTGATTAATTTAGTTCGCAGGATTCAAAATAATATATTTCTTTACATGTTTGTATATCGATTTCACCCTTAGACCCACTACTACCCTCCTGCCAAAAAAATTTTTTGGTAAAATCGATGGTGACCTACATTTTTTTTGTTTGGAAAATATAATTTTCGCAGGAAAATCCCCTAGGTTATAGAATTTTTCCATGAACCTCAGAGAATCTTTCAGTACTCCAGATGTCCGATCATTTGTGGCTAAATTGAGTTTAGGTATTCTATTTTGCTAGATTTATTACATAAATCCATATTATACAAGAAATTTAAATATGTGCCTGCTTAAAATTAAAATTACCATTAAGATTATTTATTATATGGATATAGTTACACAGGTACCACCTCTTAGCAATTTTTCGGATGTACTCGTCCAGAAAAAATTACACGGAATAGCCAAATATTTTCAATTCTTATATGTATTTATATTTTAAATTTTGAAATTTTTTAGGTATTTCATTTCTCTTCAACATTGCTCATACTAGCAAACTAGCAAACACGGTTTCATAGGTGGATTTTGTATAAAACGTAAAAAAACAACCGATTTTTCGAGGTTGTTTTGTTATAAAACAAAATCGCATCGATAAAGAATTTTATGTCAATTATTCATGTTTTATCATTAGAAAATGGTGATATTGGTTTTGTTCTACTGTTAATTTTTTTACGTATTTTCGTAAATGTGTCGCATCAATGTGAAAAGCTTTCCAATTTAAGATTCTCAGATGACCCCTGAAAATAAAGATCTTTTACGAATGTCACTAGAACTAGGAAATGAGTACTGAAATATAGGACTAAAGATACGGATTACAACAATTGGAACACATAAAACCTTTTCGAATGTGTAGTATACTTATAACAACAGGTACTACCGGGTAAATAAACATAGACAGTGACATTAAAAGAAGCAACGATTAGGATGTGCTGCATTCCGCTCTCTCTCACGTATTGGGAAATAAATAAATATGGTAACATGTAGAAACTAACATCGATGTTATATCACTGAGAGATCCACATCGTATGTTTGGCTGATGTAAAAGCAGAATTATCAGATGGATACTATGGGAAAGAAAAATAGGAAAAGGAATACCGAATACGAGATGGTATGGGAATATCAAGGAAGTGACAGGACTGGAGTAGATTGAAAAAGCTCAGAAAAGAGAGAGCTGAAGGGGAAAGATTGGGCGTTTGCTCAATACTGGGCGCAAAAGACAAATAACCTGAAAACCTCCTTCTTTCTAGAATGCAAGTAATAAAATTATTCATTTAGTCATAATATGTATATTTCAAAACAAATTTGGACAAAAAAAAGTCGAATGAGTATTAAAACAATATTTCGAACTTTACTAATACAAATTTTGACACAACTATGATTATACCAAAATTCGCAACTTCATACAGTTTTTCGTCCTCAAATGTTCCCGTAATTACAAATCCATTTAATTACAGAAATAATCTGGAACATAGCCTCTAATCGTCTCTCCGAGCACTTTACAGTCGCGATGACTCCACCTCTTTTAGCACAACCGACCGCTCATGAAAGGGCATTAAAGAAACCGTATGCAAATACCCAGTTTAATAAAGTAGGAGGCATACAACTATAACTCTTAGCTTGACCTTAAAATAAGCAGATTTTATCCGTGGTGCGTGCACCGTCGCTGTTTGTACTTGATCGTTACCCCACGTTAGATAAGGGGGTTAAAACTCTATGAATATTGCAAAAAATACTGCACGAGAACAATCGCTAATAACGAGGAATTTATATACTAGTTCCTATGAAATTATCTCCTACGGCGTTTCAGGTTATCTCGGACTAATAACAAGCTCGTAAACGCGAATGTATATTCATAATACGTGCGAGTAGCTCAAGTCGATTAACAATATGTTGTGTACGTATAAACGGGTAATTAGGCCTTCAAGAAATAGGAAAATAGGAGAACATTAGCTGTGAAATAGTGTTTCCTTGTTTCCTCATTCATATATTGGAAAACATAATTAAAGAAGATCGATATTTATGATTTCAGTATTTGTTTTTCAGCTACCTATAGTGTGAACTATGGGCCCTGGGATAACACATGTACAAAGTTGAAGCGAGTACTAATCGTTGTAATTTATTTGATAAAAGGATACACCTGGAGAACTGAGAAGTGTTGCAGCTGAAGCTGATTTTTTGTAGATTCATTGATCTAATTTTGGTGTTTGTAGTCCTTGAGTACATTGTCTTCTGTTGTCAGGCGAATTTCCACATGCCGTTACTAATTTGTTATAATCTTCTGTTATAATTGTATGCGAATGTCTATTTGTTGTTCGAAGATTCATATCAGCGACGATTATGTTCATATCTCACAGGTATTCAAATGAAAACTCGTTATACTGTTCAGTTTTTTCTACTTGTAGTTTGTGGTTTACGTAAATCTCAAATTTAAAACAAATTTGTTTTCATCCTGAATTCATTTCTAAAGCTGTCAGATTGCAAGGTTCACAATTACAATCATAGGCTGAATATCAGTTAATTGTTAGAACAGTCTTTTACGAAATGGCAGAAATATATCATTCTTTGCTAAGTACAATGATGATGCGAGTGGTTCTTTGGTTTTGACTTTTGGTGAAGAAGTACGTCGTGCCACCGCTCGATTTTTTTGTTTCAACATTTGAGTACTTTCTATTAGGATTTCGGAAAGCGACTTGATTGGAATATAAGTCGTAAATGATATTTGTGGAGGCCGTTTATTTCCAGGCTTATTTGAAAATTCGAAGATGAACCGATGAGCAGGGAATTTTGAGATTGAATTGTAATCCTTTGTTAGAAGGTGAGTGTTCTTGGCTGCAGCCGTATTACTGGCTGGGGGCCCATATATTTTAGAGAAGGGCTATATTTATATTGTTCATATTTCTGCATAACTTAATATTTTTGGATTTAGAGGGATTTATTTGAAGAGTTTGGCTATTTATCCATTGCGCTAAGTTAATAATTCAACCTATTGAAATATTTTTACTGTTTGGTTATTTGTTGGATGGAGTGATTAAGCTGTATAGCCACTGTCACTATTATGGTGGATATTTTACATTTTAAGTCTTATTGGTTAGTTATATTATGCTATACCGGTTGTACTAATTATGGTTTATTGTACGCAACCATTAACCACATTTTGGGTATGGTTTCGGATAATTATATTTTGTGTTTTAAATGGTAAATATGTCGTGAAGTTTGACCATAATCTGGACTGATTCAATGATTTGAGCTTCCTAAGAAAGCATAAGTGTGCAAAACAGTACAAATAACTTTTGTTGGTTTATATATGGTATAAGAATTCTTAGTTTTCACTTATAAAAGGTAAGGTGGTACTGTCGGCAGATCTTTTTAAAGGGATATCATAAAATATCTTGAATCATAATATAACTTTTATTGTCTCAGTTTGTACTCGTTCAAACAACTTACAGCAACTTTTCAAGGTATAATTGGATTAATTTTAAAGATTTAATGTTCTTAGATTTAAATGGCATAGAGGTATTTTATATTGTTTTGTTAATTTATTGTACCATATCTAGATTAGTTCTTTCATTTGTATTCGATCAATGTATTTTTACCTCATAATAGTCAGATCTTTTCTTGTTTCTCAAAACAAAATTTATAAAGCCAAAGAAACGTTTCCGATCTCTTTTTCTCAATCTCTGCTATGGCTTTTTTCCGTTAGAAATCTGCACTAGCTGTCGTCATTATTGCATAAATTATGTTAATGATAATATATGTCATTAACAAAATTTTGACAAGTTAGTATTATTTCCCAATTCTAATGGGCAAACACTTGTAATTTGCATCATGATGGACCTGCTTCGATATCATTCTGTGATTTAATAATCTGTAATCAATAAATCTAACCGATGATGATAATGTCATCAATAATTCAGAAAATGACGATTACAGCTTGTTATCAGCTTTTACCCGGCATTACGCATGATTTATAATCGTTGTACTAATAATGTGATTGAATACAGATTATTGAACTGTGCATTATTGTTTACTATACGATTACTGAAATATATGGTGAAAATTCCAGTTATTTTTTTTGTAAGTTGGTATTAAATCATGGACTGATTGTTACAAGTGTTGTAAACGTTGCCTGGTTTAAAGAATTCTCTGATCTTTTACTGCCAAGCGTGTGTGTTTTTATTTTTTAATATGCCCTTTCCCATGCTTTATTCTTTTGTTGTAGCCGTTTTTATTCTTGCAACTTGATTTTGCTTGCTATTTTCTTTGCGATTTCTTAGCTTGTTTTGTTTATCCCCTATTCTGTTTTGTTTCTTGGGTCCACCTGTAGGTAAGTTTTATGTGTGGTACATTATCAATGCCTCAATTGATACACATCCGGGGCACATTCATGTATGTTTTTATTTATGTAGGTTCCTCAGTGTTTGGCCTGGTTCATTGTTTATACGAATTCTGGGTACTTGGTTTGGCCGGAGAACTAATTTTATAACTTCTACTCACATAAGAAAATATATTGCAGAAATATTACAAGGTGATATATCAATAAGTAATATTTCTCGATATTGCAGAAGTATTACATTGTGACAAGTAAATAAGTAATATTTCTTCAGTAGCTTAGCAATACTGTTGCAACATTATTGGCGATATAACTGTGATAAAATTCCATGTTCTTCACAATATCATAGCGAGTTTGTGACATCGTGATATTGTTAAAATAAATAATGCTATATAATAAGTAAGTTGCTTATTTTCATTCTCTCAGTTGGTTTTTGTTTTGCTTTTATTTCTTTCCCAAAAAAGTGTATAGTGGTGAGCCCTTTTAAATATTGCTGTCCTTCGTACTTTTATTATTTTTGATTCCACTTTTGGTTTCTTCCAATCATTTCTCCATTGTTAGTGACGATAGCTTTGCCATAGATTTCTTAGACTCCCACTTTGGTGTTGAATTCACCCGACAGCAGAAATCCTTGTGAGTCAGCTCAGTTTTTAAGGAATTTGTGAATTAACATGAATATTACTTAATAGGCTCTTTTTCTTTAGGGACTGAAAAATAATAAACATATTCTTTTAGTTTTCCAAACCCTTCGCTGTTGTTTTTTTGTGTTATCATCGCTTTAACTATCGTCAGGGCTACTTCAATTACAAGTTTACTTTTACTTTGTAGTCCAATTAGAACTACAAATGTAAAACAACTGGTCTGTTGCCTCAACCTCCTATTTGTAGCGGCAGGTAATCTTTCCACAGGGTAGTTTCTTTAGTCACTGAAGAACAGACACCGCGATGCTAGTCAACTCCTGTACTCCATTCTTGTTAGTAGGTTGGATGCGACATCTTGGAGCAACAGTATCAACAAAATTACGAGTTAGTAAAGTTAGAAAATGCCTAATATTTTGACAACAAGAAATTACTTGTCAAAATTAATCTAATTGATAATTTACACGTCAAATTTCCTCCGCTATCAATGTTTGTCATGAAAGTGGGACAACTCAAACAACAGGGTTCTGAAATGTTTCAGTATATATATCAAAAATTGTTTTCAAGCTTTGATCATCTACTTCCTGGAGATAGCCTGCAGCGCATAAATATTGTGTCAAATCTAGAAAGAGAGGGCTACAGAGAGGATAAGAGTCTATCTGTTGAGAACTACATCCAATGAGCTCATTTTCCATTCTTGGAAGAACATTTGTGCATCGCAGGCCACCTCCAGAACGTTTATGCTCTAAGTTAGCAGGTAATCTCGAAAGGCGATTAGGATTTTGTAAAGGGCTGATAAGAAGTCCTAATATTCCTGTTTATCTATACTATACGGATGGAAGTACTTTCACGAATTGTGGGGCAATAAGTCCATTCGGTACAGAAAAAGTTGACTACAAGTGTGATTTAGTGTAAAGGCAGAAATTTACAATGATAACATTTTTGATCCTTATTTTTTTGTTGGAACTCTGAATGGAGAAGCCTGTCACCAATTCTTAATGACGATTTTTGAAGACAATTTGGATGATCTACCTTTAGCCAATTGTCACATTTGGTTTCAACCTGTACAGTTCCACCTCAATTACTTGGTGGTGGCTAAATGTTAATTTTTACTTAGTCGGTTTTTGTTTACTCATGTTTTAAGACGTATTGTTACGAGAATTCATCCGACAGCTGGTGCAATCGGCCATCAACCAGTTCATGGAAGGGACATTATTCCGATAAGTTCTGGGAACCGGAAAGTGTCGTTAGAAGATAAATTAATGGAGAATTCTAAAATCCTAAAGATAAATTAGTAGACAAACTACAATAAAATTCTAAAGCCCTAGAAGACAAACTACTAGAAAATTCGAAGTCTTTGGAAGATAAGCTACAGAAATTACACGAAAATACTCAATCCTTAGAAGAAAATTTGAAAAGCATGGTTCAGGAAAATTCAGAAATGCTGGAAGAGAAAATAGTCGAGAATGAGGCTCGCATAGAAGAGCTAAAACAAATAATGGAGGGTGAGATCAGCAAAATAAAAGAACAGGTAGTCACAATGCAAAGGGGAGAAACTCCACCAAAGACCGAAAGCCGAAACAATCCAGAAGTAGTGGAGTCGAAAATTGGCCACGAAGGAGCAAGACACAAAATGAAACCTCCACAATTTGATGGGAAATCATCCTGGACTATCCTGTCGGCTTCTTCTCTTTTAGCTAGGGGTAGCCTTCTCGCCGACTGTCGAATAGGTTGAGCGTCCCCAGTAGTAATTTTATGTTTCACCAGATCAGTTCGTCCTCTTTTGCCATTCCCTACATCGAAGATGTCCTGCTAGTTTCTACCAATGTCCCTCAATTTTGCTTTCTGGTTTGGTTTCAAATTCTTCGACGAATCTGTTCCTCAGATAGTTTACCTGGTGGTATTTCTACATTCTGTGTGCTGCTGACTACAGAGGAAACTGTTGAACAATGTCCCAAAGTTGTTCCTTTCTTTAGCACAACCGAGTAATGATACAGGTTCATTACTCTTACTGCCACAATCTCCTTGACCCGAAACAGAATCTTCCCCAGTGCGACTCCTCTGTCTACATTTCCGTCGTTAAGTTCGGGATCAAACATCATTACTGTTCCAGTTTTAGCTTTCCCATCTAAGCAAGCATCTAAAATGATTTCAGTTCTTTCCGGAACATTGACATCTTTTGCTAAGATGGCTCGCAGCATTATGTCAACTTTTCCATGAAGCACCACTTCTTCGTCATTAACTCGCAGAATTCCATCTTTGAAGTTTAACTGGAATCCCTTGGAACTCATGACATCCATTCCAATGACTACTTCGTCTTCGATGTCTGCCACTATTGCTCGATGTAGGAAGGTTGTGTTTCCCAAGGTCATTTCAACCTCTATTTCACCATGGACTTTCGCTGCTTCTCATGTCGATGTTCGCACTTGCCATTTTGTTGGTTTTATCATTGTCTCTAAAACAGTGTTGGGCCTTATTACTGTTTTCGTCGCACCAGTATCCAGCAGCATTGCAAATTGCTTCCTATTAATAAGGCCATCTACGAAGACACTGTTAACGTGGTTGCGTAGCGAAGCGACATATGCGTTGGTAGTTGACACTTGTTTGCTACAGGTTGACGATGGTCCCTTTACATTGGCCTTCTTTAGTTTCCCCGGCGAGGAAGTCTGGACTCCGTTGCTCTCCTTGCAACGACTCTGGACCTGTCCTACCTTACGACACTTCCGACATCTCACTAGTCTTTTTTCGGTAAGGACTGCTTCTATTATCTTTCTTACAGAGGCTTCATCGTTTTCGCCATCTTCGGATTCTCCATCAACGATTCGGACTCTGGCTTGACCTCTGTAGGTATTTTTCGCAGCCTCGAATTCTAAAGCTCGAGCCAGTGCATCTACTAATTGAGTCGGTCGAGCTAGGGTCAATGCTTGTCTGGCTTCGTGGTTCCGAAGTCCATTATTATTACGTTTTCCGGTGTGGCTGGATAGGCAAGGCGAACCCGACGTGCAATATCAGCTTCAAACTCTTGCAGGGATTCATTTGATCTATGGTGGCTATTTTTCAATTGGGAGTGGTAGACGTGCTCCAATTGTGTCTGACCATACCTCAGTTCTAAATGTTTGACTAGTTGTTCGTAGTGTTCTTGCCCAGAGGCATTCAAGGTTTGCAAAATATCTGTGGCATCCCCTCTTAAGGCAAGTGTTAGTGCTATTGCCTTCTCCTCTGCCGACCATCCGTTTAACTTAGCTGCAGCCTCGAATTGGCGCCTATAGTTAGTTCAGGATGATTTCCCATCAAATTGTGGAGGTTTCATTTTGTGTCTTGCTCCTTCGTGGCCAATTTTCCACTCCACTACTTCTGGATTGTTTCGGCTTTCGGTCTTTGGTGGAGTTTCTCCCCTTTGCATTGTGACTACCTGTTCTTTTATTTTGCTGATCTCATCCTCCATTATTTGTTTTAGCTCTTCTATGCGAGCCTCATTCTCGACTATTTTCTCTTCCAGCATTTCTGACTTTTCCTGAACCTTGCTTTTCAAATTTTCTTCTAAGGATTGAGCATTTTCGTGTAATTTCTGTAGCTTATCTTCCAAAGACTTCGAATTTTCTAGTAGTTTGTCTTCTAGGGCTTTAGTATTTTCTTGTAGTTTGTCTACTGATTTATCTTCTAGGATTTTAGAATTCTCCATTAATTTATCTTCTAACGACTCTCTCAAGTTTACAGAATTTTCACGGCAATTTATCTTCTAGAGTTTTAGAATTTTCTACCAATTTGTCCCCTAGTGTTTTAGAATTTTCCAGCAATTTATCTTCTAAAGCCTCTTTCAAATTTTTAGAATTTTCTAGCAATTTGTCTTCCAAAGCCTTAGAATTTTCTTCAATTTTTTTAAGTAGCATGCTCATGTCTCCATTGCCAGAAACTTCAAACAAGTAAGCATCAGGATCGTTACCTTCATTTATTAAGGCATCTCTTAGCCGTCGTATTAATTCACTTTTCTTGCCACTAATTTCTAAATCCCTTTCCTCCAATTGTTTTTTTAAGTCCGTCACTTTCAATTGGTCCAAATTCACTGTTTTAAACATTATCCTTCTATTTATTTTTCACTTCTAATGTTCCACAAATACATCCCACTTCTGACACTACTGTCACGTTTTTATTTTCACACTCGGGTTCAGTTTAGTTCTTGGATTTATTTAAAAACACAGTCTAACTCACTCTAATTTATTTCCACTACTTTTACACAAATTTATATTCACAGAAACTACTATTTACATTTATCTTAACTGGACAAACGACCGACGAAAACTGAATGCCTCCTATCGCCAGCTGTTTCTTATTTATACATTTATCTTGGAATTGTCTGGTACGTCCACGAACCATCGGGAAATTCCATCATGTTCTGGAAGCTTTAAGAGAATTCCCACTAACGGCAGCGGTCCGCCGGTTGAGAGACAAACATTTCAGGTTCCCAGAATTTATCGGAATAATGTCCTTTCCATGAACTGGTTAATGGCCGATTACACCAGCTGTCGGATGAATTCTCGTAACAGTATGTTATCCTAGGGCACATATATCAACTCTAGGTAGTTTGGATCGTGAATCTTGGGGTCCTAAGTTTTCCTGCCCATTGAAAGTTTTCATCAGGATGGTTTGTAGAATGTCAAAAAATGTGCCAAATTTACGGGATTCGCATTTTCATATGGTTGGTTGCTAACCATATAGATCATTTTTGAGTATGTAAACAATGTTGTTTAGGAGGAGTGTGTTTTTCCGATTCAATCCGGCTCTTTCTTTACTTTTTCCTAGTTCAAATCCGGCTCGCCTCTGACCATGTATACGAATAGATATATAGTCAGTTTCTTGATCATGTATACAAGGGGATTTATCTTGTAGTTCAGGATTGAGTCTTACCTTGAAGACACAGGGGTGCTTCTTTTTTTACTCCCCTTCGTAATTGCGGGTACATCAATAATACTTTTCCAACCATAACATAGTTTATTAAGTTATAATAATCCCAATCTTCTCTATTCATTATGGTGATTGAGTCTTACAAGATTCTGCAACAGTTCTCGATTCACCAATGTTCAAAACTAAAATGGCCGTCTGACGCCATTGATTGTATTCCAAGAAAATTCTACTTAAAGCTTTATGAAATTTCTTTACAATTTACTTTGACGTACTAATTAATACTGTTTCTTTCAACGGTCTACATTCCCAAACTGCTTAATAACCTGGTTGAAAACCAATAACTAAATAACTACCATTAAACCTACACTAGAAATCTAAAATTATGTTTTACGACATCATTTTTATTCTTCTTTCTGCTTTCTACATTACTACCGCGCTACTGCACCTGCGCACAGGTTTTTAGACTATTTTTATTGCTGCCAACTGAGCATTGCTACCAACTGACTAACTCCTTTGATGTCAACGGCTAGAGTGCGCCACTACTCATCTCTTTTTAGGTACTTGAGGTTATTTAACCTGTTCATAAGAAAACTTTGTTTTCGAACAATTGTCTTAATTGTTTTAAACTGCTTAAAGTTTTATTTTACGTACAGTCTCTAACTCTTTTTCCAGAGTTATTAATGAAAATGTCATTCACAATAAAAATCATATGCTCCATCGTGTTTTTATCGATTTTCCTTGAAACCCCATCACATCCAGGTGAAAACTGATCGTCCGCAAACTTTTACTGTCGCGTTCGTATTAACTAAACCGATGCCTCGTCAAGCGGAGTACAAATAAAAACATTTTCCCTGTTTGCCTTTGCAAAAGGTCAATCTAAAAATGACTTAGCGTTACGGCATTCTGCTGCTATCGATTTTGTGACACGATGTACGTGGATCCATTATTTCCTCGTGCTAATTTTTTCATGAAAGTTTCATACCATTTGTGTGTCAGTGCAATAAACGAAAATTGAATCTAACCGAATTTCATGAACGACCTACCGATTCTAATGGTCATGTTGCTCCAAAGGAGTTTTGCAGATTCTAGGTCTATTGATTGTTATTTGTCGAGAAAGAAACTGGAGAAACAGAAAATGTCAAAAATAAAGATAACGGGAACAAGGCATGTAATTAAATGTTTCCAGAGTGGACAATTGTAAATAAACTCGCTTTTCGAGAACTCAGATAGTACATTACAAACTACAGAAAATGGATAAATAATATAAACAACGAGGTGACTGGTATCAAGAACAAATAATCCAATAATGCATTACACTAGAATACAAATCATAAGTAGAGAAACAAAATGTATTATTCTTGCTTTAGATAGTATAAAACAAAGTCACTGTCCTGCTGTACGCTTAGATCTTTGAACTACGCAACGGAATTGAATACGGTTTCCTTCAATAAATAGATAGAAATATAACATACAGTAAACAGAGAAGGTTGGTAGTAGTATTTATTTCTACATATTATAGGTAGCTCAATAATTTTATTGTTAGTTTGACATAGTGTTCACAACGGTTTGACTATCTGATCAATTCTACCTATCTGAAAAATTAATGTCTTAGGAATCGGTACTACTTTACCCTGTTTATAAAAATAAATGATAAATTAAAATAAAAAAGTGCGAGTTGGACTCGCATACTAAGGGTTCCGTACCACCTTCAAGATTCTAATATTCCAGTTTCAGACAAGCAAGGAATGAGTGCATTTTCTTATATTTACCCTAATATATTTTAAAGGAAGCGTTTTAAACTTATAAAAAATATACACTTCGTTTTTCCACACATAGACTTTTTATTTTATCTGATCAGGATTCGCTTGATTTTTATCAGAATACATATGCATTTAAGTTTCTAATTTGGTCTCCAAAAATAAAGAACAGATTTATTTTACTAATAAACATTCAGAGAAGCCTTTTATAATCTACTGTCTGAGTTTTGAGGCTCTGTAGATTGGAAGATAAAGGGCAAAATATGTCAAGTTTTAAATTATAAATTATTAAATCTGTTATTCAAATTATTTAAAAATAGAAATAACATATATTTATCAAAATTTAAATAGTGTAGTGTCTAAAGTGGGAATTAAGCGATGTTTAGTATTTTTGTTAACATCGATGTTAATATCTTTTAAACAAATGATTTAAAAATATGATATATTTGTAATTCATATATGATATATTACATGATGCGTTTTTATTTTTCATTTAATTTTATAATTTGTCTCTAAAATTACTATAGGAGTTTTCTCATAATAAAGCGAGAAATAAAATTGTTTTATATCTTTATGTTAATATCTTGTAAACAATTAATTTTAAAAATATGAAAAATATATATTTGTATTCCTCATAATGAGCCCTTTCATTTCCTGTATTGCATGATGTGTTAAAAACTGTTTTTTATTTTCCATTTAATTCTATAATTTCACCCCCAATATTAATATTAGGGATTTCTTAAAATGTTTGCTGTAAACAAAAAAATTTAGGTCTTATAGTTTGGGGAATAACGGGGGGAATGGGTATTTTTTAAATATTTTTTAATACATTTTAAAATATTCATTTTAAAAAAACTAAAAAAATATATTTGTATTCGTCATAATGAGCCCTGTGATTTTTTATATTACATGATCCCTTAGAAACAATTATATTTTTTTATTTTCCATTTAATTCTATAATTTGCCCCCCAAGATGAATATTAGGGGTTTCTCCTTATTTTTCCAGTAAAGTTCAAAATTTTCCAGCTGATGGTTTCGGAGATATGGGGGGAATGGGTAAATTTTTTAATATTTTTGTTAATTGGTTTTAATTAATTTATTTAAAATATGAACAAAATATATTTGTTTTCGTCATAATGAACCCTTTCATTTGATATATAACATGATGGGTTAGAAACAATTTACTTCTAATTTTTTTCAAAACTTAATTTTTTATAGTTTCGGTAATAAAGGCGGGGGATGGGTAAATTTTGGTATATTTTCATTAATATATTTTTAACTAATTCTTTTTTAAAATTATAAAAAAATATATGTTGGTGTTCCTCAGAATGGGACCTTCCATTTGATGTATTACATAATGCGTTTGAAATTTTTTTTATTTTCAAATTTTCATTTAATTCTATAATTTGCCCCCTAAAATTAATATTAGTGGTTTCTACTTATTTCCTTTGTTTTCAAAATTTTAGGCTCCGTAGGTTCGGAGATCAGGGGGGGGGACCGTCGATTTCTTTAGTTTTCCCCCCAGAAGTACCCCTAAAATCAAAATTTCTTCTTTTACGATATCTACTCTTGATGGGCTCACTAATCTACACATTGATACCAAACTTCAACCTCTTCCGTCCAGTAGTTTAGGAGAAAACTGCTGTGATGTGACAGAGGCAGAAATCCGGAGTGATATTATAAGGGTATCCGTATATTGTATATACGGGACCCTAAAAACACAAAATTTTCAACACACAAACTTCAAACCTACTACTGTATTATCTATATAGTACCGAACTATAAACTAAATCTTTTTGCTGTAGAATTGTGTTTTTTAAACACTCCGTATGATATTCAGAATCACTTGCAGATTCAACTGTTGATAAAATGTGGTATATATAAACAAAGGAATGGCATTTTTTCCCAAAAATAAATTAATTATATTTTAAATAAAAATACTAGCGGCCAGATTTTCATAGGCACCTGGTAGATACATAATCTCTTATCCATAAATGTAGGTATTAGTTAGGTTTTTGGAAAATGCTAGATAAACGCAGTTATTTTGCAGCCTTAGACTATAAATTAAAGAAGGTCTCTTAATTATTGGCGTAAAATGAATGTTATAAAACAATTAAACAGCTTAATAACTATGTATTCAAATCTGTTCACAGCCAGAGAAGATACGTAAAAAAATCATGCCTCCTTTTTAAAAATCTGTTAAGAACTAAAATAAATTAAATAATAAATAGAGAAAATAAAATTGATCTGACGTCAGTTCGTCCGTTATGTGGAATTAGAAATTATACCGACAGGGGGATCGAGAAAGCTGAATCAACGGAACGAACCGCACATTTCATTAGGGAAAAGCGATCACGTTCGACAAACTGACAATTACGACTGTCAACATGAACACCTAGTAAACAAAGGTAGCGGTGGAGCGTGTTTTGTTGTTTCATGTGTTTTTCGTTCGTATCTATTTATTTACCATTGTGCAAATAGTGAAACCGCAGTTATTATCGATTTTAAAACGAAAAACTGTTCAGAATACAATTTTGTGTTTACATGAACGATTTGCTGAATCGAAACTACAGCTGTTAATTAACGAAAAAGATTTTCACAGAAATATGATAGTTCTGACAAACTTTAAAAAAGTTAGGTTCTCAGTTCATTCTCAAGTTGCTTAAATGAACATATGCAAAAATTACTTAAATACAGCTTATCTGATTTGAATTTGGACGAGGTAAATAATTGAAAATCAGTGAAAAAAGCCCTACTTGCCCTCTTGCAGCAAACTTAGAAAGAAGGAACTGAATGGACCAAATTGCATAGGCCGAAAGTTAAACACGGACAAGGGTAGTACCTTGCCATAGCTAGCAAGGGGGCGCTTCGTAGAAGTTCCATCCAGTGAGTAAATATACAGTGAGGACGCGTGGGTTGGAACAATTCATTTAAAATTCAGGTGTTGGTTTTTTGGAATAACGTTTGGACACCTCGGTTTTTTTTTGGTTTTCGGTTTTTGTGACGATAAACTCATTTATACAGGGTGGACCAGAAATAAATTGCGATCACCAACTTCATTTCTTCAAATAGAAACATTTGTTTTTTTATTTCATTTTTGAATTCTGCATTGAAGTATTTTTCATGTACAGTGTCCTTTACCGAAAATTAATAGTTATTGAAAAAATTACATATAATTCAAAATTGAAGACAAAAAAACATCCACATCTCAAATTAAATGTTCAAATTGTTGACCATTAACTTCCTGACAATACCTAAGAGGGTTTTCAAATTCTCGTAATACTTCCTTGAGCCTTTGTGGCAGGATTCGTTGTATTTCGGCCCTAATTCTATTCTTTAATTCCTCGATATTTTCGGCTTATTGAAGTATACATTCGATTTCACGTAAAAAAGATAAAAATCTAACGGGCCTAGATCTGGCAACTTAGCTGGCCATTCGATATTACCTCTCCTTCCGATCCATCTATTTGGGAAAATATTGTCAAGATAATCTCGCACTGTTCGCGAATAGTGCGGGGGCTCTCCATCCTGTTGAAACCATAACGAATCTGTCAGTATATTGGGGTTTTCATCATTCGCTTAAAGTTTAACAGGGTATTTTGTCATTTTGTAATAGGTCTAAATACTTTTCCGAGTTAAGTGTTCCCTCAATAAAAAAAGGACCCACAATTGAAGTACCCACAATTCCGGCCTATACTGTGCATGACTTTCCATAATCCAAAGTGGGTTTTCGAAAAAAACTATCTTACTTGAAAAGTGCGGGTTGGCCTTGTATCTATCCTATCTATCATTATTACGCAAAATTCTACTCTCCGGTCCAAATTATCTTCAGTAAGTTCCTGAACTAAATGAACTTTGCATGGGTGCCATTTATTTCTAGCAAGCATTTTAGAACAGATGTTTTACTTATTGAGTGTTCTGCGGCTATTTGTCTAGTGGATTTGTGGGGATTTTCTTGTA
Organism: Octodonta nipae; assembly: GCA_034190945.1. Lineage (NCBI taxonomy): Eukaryota > Metazoa > Arthropoda > Insecta > Coleoptera > Chrysomelidae > Octodonta > Octodonta nipae. The sequence goes on along the minus strand of CM067216.1, from coordinate 44,588,588 downwards.
AATCGAGCAAAACGTTTAATTGTCTATTTGTTGAAAGAAGTTTGGTTTTGTACTTGTCTCTTACTTCCAAATTCTAGAAACTTTTTTTCTATTTTACTAACTAACGATCGTGTAATAGGCCGCTCCGGTAACTTCATATTAAACAATTAGCAAACTTCATCTTGTGTTCGAGTTCTGTAGCCATATCCTGCCACCGTCAAAATTTCTATTCGCTGCTTTTCAGTTAAACGCGCTATAATTTGAAACTTTGGAACTGCACTTGACAACTACTTATTTGAAATAATAATAAACTTAACAAGTTTTAAAAACCCAGCAATAAAAAAAGGGTTTCCATTCATGTGACTAAAATACCCCAACAATCATAAAAACCAAACCTAAATAAATAAGTTCAAACCAACAAACACCTTATTTTTACCGTTGTTTTCTTAACTTTAGAAAGAACTGTATATTTTTAATAACTGTTAATTTTCGCTATAGGACATTGTACATGAAAAATAAAACAAAAAACGAATGTTTCAATTTGAAAAAATGAAGTTGATGGTCGCAATTTATTTCTGACCCACCCTGTATAAATGAGTTTATCATCACAAAAACCGCAGTCCAAAAAAATATTGACGTGTTCGAGCTTTTTTCCAAAAAAACAGCACCTGAATTTTAAATGAATTTGTTCCAACCATTGCGTCCTCACTGTATATTTACTCAATGGTTCCATCACAGACATACGTTTCCATTTGCGGAAAATCTATGTCGTTCTTGGGTATTCATTATAGCAAGATAAACTTTTTTTGTCATATCGTTGTTAATATATGATGATGAGTTATGAATGATTTGGCACGCATGAGTATTCCCATAAATTTACTAGCAAATGCCAAAATTTAATTTAGCCTTTACACTGTACTTGAAATTCGAATACAGGGCTTTCATTTCAACACTTGCCAACCCAAATCATTTTTAAAATATCTTTAAAAGTAAAAGCCGTTAATACATTTTACACGTATCTCTCACCCTGCAGTTTCAACCCCTAAGCAGGGGTGAATATCACACATTGTATTTACATTATTAATATTTTACTAGCGTTAGAATTTATCTTATACATAAATTAGAGGTTTAAAATGCCCGCCATTGTTGGTAAGACAATGGTCAAGTCGCAGCTCGAATTCCTCCCCCACTTTTTGAAGCGTCTCTGGTGTAATCCGCTCACACTTCTCCAGTATTCTACGTCTAAGTTCCGGAATATCGCCAGGTTGAGATTTATACACCACAGTTTTTAGATGTCCATACAAAAAAGAAAGATGGCGTTAGTTCGGCTGATCTTCCTGGCCATTCTATAGCGCCCTGTCTTCCTATCCATTTATCTGAAAATGTCTCATTAAGCCAATTTCGTACAAGCAATGCATAATGTGGAGGTGCTCCGTCCTGTTGAAAAAATAGGTTTTCTTCGAGTAATAACAAAGTTCCATCTTGATCTATTTGGTTTTCTGAAGATTCGGTTATAAGGTGATTTATCACAGTTTGTAAGAAGTCCAAATACACTTCGCCAGTTAAATTTTCTTCCACGGATAGAGGACTAGTTATCTGTATCTGTATAACAAAATGGATGTACATATTGCACTTTAACTGCCATGTGATTTGTTGCTTCTCTCTAATTTGATTTGTAGTCCTAAGTTCCATTTTTGTTTTTGTAAAGGTGTTGTAATTTTATTATCTTCAAATGCAACGTATTTTATTAGAGTTACTAAAATTGTAGGATATCAGGTGACATATTTTCTACTGTTTAAATTACTTTTAACTAGATATGTCTGTAAATGCTCAGTAGCTGAGTACAACGACATTTAGCAGTAAAAATCTTAATAATTTAAAGTAGCTTCCGTTTGAAACTTATGACAGCTTTATAAACTGTGTTCTCGACGTACATTTTTCCAAATGGTACATCATACCTTTTGAATGAGTATAAAACGTAAAACTGTCTAGATTAATGCACGACAATAAATTATTTACCCACTCTTCAGTTAATATTTTTATTTTGCTTTCTCGGGCAAGCCATTTACGTAACCTACGTTAAAGTAGACTGTAAAATGTCTTCTTATTGGGTAATATGTTCGCCGTTGCTCTGAGTTGAGCAATATGTCTTCATATAAGAGCAGATATATTATCTATAAATGACGTGGTGGTGTATACGGGGATTTCGGTGCGCCAAGGCAGATACATTGTTAATCGAATGTTGCAAATGGAGTTTAGTCAAAGTTTCAAGCTGTGATAATGCAGATTTTATCTTTGCGTTTAATACCAATTAATTTCTTTATTAAAGATTAAACTTTGTTATGTTTTGTTAGTCATTAGTCATATTTTCAAATTACAAACCTATTAAAATAATTAGTAATATTAGTAAAGTATTTGAAAGTACAATTGATAAGCCACTTAGATAAAAACAAACTACTACCGACAAAAGAATTTGGTTTTAGGGAGGGAAAGTCCTCTAGTGATGCCATTTGCGCACTTATCTCTCAAGTGTATGAACAACTTGACAACGGAAATCCATGTTTGGTCGTGTTTTCGGACCTTGCGAAAGCTTTCGATACGGTGGATCATGTTCAGATAATTGAAACGTTGGTTAAATATGGTTTTTGCGGAAAAGCAAATAATTTTTTTATCTCGATAAAAGAATACAATATCTTGAGATAAATAAATGTTATTGTTTTAAAAAAATAATGATATTTGGGGTACCTCAAGGCACGGTACTGTTACCCATATTTTTTACAATCTATATATAAATAGGCAAAGACAAGACGGTTAGGTACCATTTTCTCCTCTGTCTCTCAACCGATTTACTTTATTTTGGTTTTGTTTAGTAATAATTGACGACCTTCAGTGCAGAATGACAAAATTTATTTATAATATTGGTTCATTCATTAGATAAAATATAATGAAAAAAACATTGTTTACGTCCATACTGTCAATTCCAAGCAGATTACAGTAACAGTGTCGCCAGATTGCTTGGAAGAAAATCGTATGATATGATGATTTACTAGAACGTGAAAGACGAATTAAATTACACTAAGAATAACACGTTTTGATCTGTACCTACAGTGATTTCATAGTTGTAAAACTCATATAAATTCGCATTATCCTACTGCTTTTCGGTTTTCAGATAGAAAATAAATTAAATATTAATTAAAATGATGAAAAATATTGTTCCAAGAGTTCAGACTATTTAACGCCAAATAAAAAAAACAGTCATTTTCCATAAGAATAATCCGAGATCTTTTATGAGAGTATGATAAACTATGAACAACCAGCTGGTCAATAAAAATTAGGAAACTCAATTAGCCATAGGCCGTAAAGTGTTCGAGTAAAGTTTTTTCAGACCTACGCACTGGGTGTGATACTTTTATGGTCTATTTTTTGTAAAATTTTCAACACCGAATTTTGACATGTTTACCGATTTTCACAATTAAAACTATCGACTGAGACAGAGTCATAGCTGATTCTGCATTTTCCGAATTTGGACCCTGTCAGGTTTCAAATGAATGTTAATAATTTGAAAAATATAAATTCTGTACTTTGGAAGTCGTTTTTTATAAGAGATATAACAAAATATAGAAAATTTCAAGTCCGTTGCAATTGACTGATCACTAAATATAAGTATATTTTAATGAAATCAGTTACTCAAAAGATACAAGATGTATGAAAACCTACTTCAGATAACAGTTTTTTTTTTGTTAGTACTGAAGTTAAACAAGATCGCGTGTTGTTACGATAATGGCTTATCTGAAGGATTAGTTGTGATTTGATTTACAGTGCTTTAATCATTTACATTGTGGGAACAATGAACGACATTGTGTGGTAGGTATTACGAAAAACATAAACCGTAAATTCAACAAATCGCAAATTTATTGTGAGCAGTTATATTAAGACGTTATTTGCTTTCTTAGGCAAATAAGGACATTGAGGGATAGTATTGTCTTTCAAACCTAGACATTAACGTTATTTAAATATTTGAATATTGTTGATTAATTAATGTTATGCATTTTAAATGTTAGTAACTGGAAAATCATCTCAATTTTCTTCTATACTTTTATTTTTTGGTGTCTCACGTCACCTCTTGACTGAGTGCAACATCAAATTTAATTATTTTTTTTTAATGTATGAAGACAAAAATCTCGAAACAGAACTCGCTTTCTCTAAGCAACCCACAGATATGATTGACAATAATAAGGCTTCTAGCCTAAAAGTTAATTGTAACAAGTTATAACCCTGAATACACACAATTTTAAATACGATCAAGAACAACGTTAGAGAGAAAAAAACTTAATTTGCGATAGGGCAGATAAAGAAAGCTGTATTGTAGCCCTAGAAATCACCAAACACATCTGGAAAAACAAATCAGTTTTTAAATCCAACCAGGTAAAAATTAAGTCATAATTCAGGCTCTTATTTCTAGACCCAATCTTCAAGAATTTCTAAAGAACTCTACAGCACCTTATTCCAATTTACCAACTTTACCTCATAAACAATTAGGTTATAGTAACAAATATTCAAACACTAATTTTACAGGATAATTCTGAGCAAACCCTTTAATTTGAGTTACTATTTTCAATTTAACATTATCAACTGAAATTTCTGCTAATTAATTTTCACTAATTTCTACATTAATGTTTAATGCAACTGTTTAATAGATTTCGTTTTTTTTCCTTAGCTGTTAACCCTTGTTGTACATCGAGTCTAAATTTTCATGGTTTGACTTGCAAATCCAGGAAGAGTCATCAATCCAAAATTGAGTTGAAGTCCATTTAATATAGGTGGTCATATATGTTTGTACCAGCGTTGGATGAAATATTTTATATGTCTTCATATTGTGACTAATCTTTTTGGGTTCAATACATAAATCCTAATATGTTCGACTTATCCAAATATTGACATCAACAACAATGGGTCATGCCAGAACAGATGATCGCTACGATGATATCACTGTCAACCGCCTTTATACCTTCATAGATGTTCCCAATGTTTCTCCGCCTGCTTCTGGTACGCTAATTGTTGTTACCATCAGTCGTATTTTCGGGCTATACCCCTTTATGTCGGCACAGCTTATTTGAATTTTTTAAAAGTTTAATGACTCCCAAAATTATTTTTATTTTCACTATATATAAGTACTTAAAACGTCCATATTTTGCCAGGGTACCATAACAGTTATAACACTATCATACTTAATATTTAATGGTTTCCTTCACACAATAAAAGGTCAACCAGATATAAAACACCGCTCACTTCGGACAAAAAGTACAGTAGGCCAATATAATTTTTCTTTTAGGGAATAGGTCAATCTGCTAATAACAACTCCAATTTGACATTATTTTCTCTCGGAGCTCTACACTCCCATACTATTAATTTACGGGCGAATTTCATTTCCATGGTGACCCATAATGCAACATGAGGGTCGAAACTTGCGGGCCTATAAACTAATTTATTGTACTCATCTGAAGCAGATATGAGGATTAATTAATTTATCTCGTGATATTTTACGTACAATTCAGTAAATGGGATGTACGAGATCTGAAAATTTAAAGGGACATTTAGAATTAGAATAAGGGCATTTATCTGTTAAATTTGGATGTGCTCTTGGTTCTCGTATTGAAATAATATAAAAATATAAAACTCATTGAATAATGTTAAAAAAATGTGTGGTTTAATTTAATGATATATTACATTATTAGTATAGCTAGAACAGTAAAACAGCTGAGGATTAGGCGAAAGACTTCCTCTATGGTAAACTCCTAGTACCCTCACAGAAATATTCACTAAACTTATACTAATTTATCTATTTGGGAGCCCTTTACAAGTTATCAGACACAGGTAGGTTGTTGTCGTATATCGTGTAGACCATAATGTTTTTTTATTTCTTTTTGTTATTGTTTATGTTGACATTAGTTTGTCCCAACTTGATGCAAAACCGTACATGAACGAGTCAGTGCATGCCAGTTATTACAAAAGCGTCCCAACAGGAGCGTGCACGGTACACGGAATGATTCAGCTTTTTGTACTGTTTATGAACGGTTCACGTACGGTTTTCTCAGTTCACAATTTTTAGAGGAACTGATGGTTCATTCTCTTATGACTTGCGCAGTTCTATTCTCCATTTACATGTCAACGACAACATTCTCTATGCTATTAAGAGGTTAACTAATGAAAATAAAACTATTTTTCAACAAAAAACCATTGAACCAAATTAAGGATTAGTAAAACAAAAAAAAATACATTGATGTACGTGTGTCTATAACGGAAGTAATGTACAATTGGGGGTAAAATTATGTTTTGTTTTATATTTTGATAGCAAACAATTAATTAATTAAAGGTAATTTTTTTTAATGTCCAAATTATACCCAACTGAACAATTTAAACCTGAAAATGACACTCATCGATTTTTATTTTCGATTTAAGGAATTCATTATATTGGAATGTGTAGCTCTCAACCAACTAATAAACAAGAAGTAATATATAATTGAATTGCTGACAGAGCTTAAAGAAAGGGGAAGGAAGGAAAGGCTACATCTGTAGAATAATAACTATGTAAAAAGCTATTGGCGAACAAATGCATTATTGTTCTCGAGTATCCACCATACTCATCAGATTTTGCTCCAGTTGACGTGTGTTAGTTACCAATAGTTATCAATAATGAAAAGTTTTCTTTCTATTAAAGAAGTGAAGCACTCCAGCACTGTTTTCAACAATAAAAAACTTGTATGAGATGTATATAAGTGGAGAGAGGAAGTATGCTGAAGCATTTTGCAATAAATTCCCAATAAACCATATTTTTAAGACTATTCCTCTGTTGTTTAATTGCCACACCTCTCATATTAACGTGTACCCATAAAGGAATGTGTCACGACAATTTTGATTTATTAGTTTCAATTAGGTCTGGTTTCTTGCAGTACCTACATACTGTTAACGGAGGATAATCTCAACCAACAGATCTGTATCATACCACATTTTAACACTAGAAGAAATACAACATAGCTGCTATGAATACCAAGGTTATTTGTAGATTTTAGACAGGCCGACGCAAAATCAAACGAAAACCGCTTTATATAAAGTCAGATACTTTTGAAGTGGAGCAGGGACCTAGCCAAAGGGACCCATATCTTCAGCTGTGTTCAACTTCATACTGGAAACAAATAGAAGACGAAGTAAGTTAAAAAAGAAAGAAGATATTCGAGAACGAATATTAATGCCTAACCTTGGATGTCATAACTATAACAGCAAAAGGTATGAATGCTTTAATAAGGGTGATAGGAAAAAGAGATGGGAGCGAAGAAGTTTGGCTTGAAAAAAAATCAAGAGAAAACAATGTATATGGTAGTAAGAGTAACAGGGAATCAAAATTAAGGGTAGAAATAGTGGATGAAAAAACATATAGTTTCTAGAGGTTCAAAGTTGAAGAAAATGAAGAGAGGACGCAGAGATTAAATCAAGGGTAACAAAGCAAGCAGGAAGTATGGAATGCTGAGGTTTTTGATGAATTCCAAATTGTTCTCAAGAAAAATCTAGGAAAATGTATAAAACAGTAATTCGAGCGACATTAACATATGGAAGTGAAGTATGGGTTCTTTATTAAAACAGAAAAAGAGAGGTTCGAAGATTAGGAAAGCAATATGGTAAGACTCTTGTATGGAGCATAAGAAAGGAACGTGGGTGGTGGAGAAAAAAAAATGGAAAACTGGAAAAATATTTGGCGAGCCCAAAATATCTACTATTGTAAGATCCCAGAGACTAAGATGGCTAGAGACACGTAGAGCGAATGAAGAGAGACGGGATGTTAAAAATAGTCATAAGTAGAAAATTAATAGGAGCTAAGAGAAAAGGAGGACCTCAGAGAAGATGCCTCGACAATATTGAAGAAGATATACGGATAATTGGGATAGAGCAGTGGAAAGCTAGAGCTGCCAATAAAAATGAGTGGAGGGGCATAGTTAAGGAGTCCTTTTATATATTGTAAATAGAACAAATGTGAAAGTTGTTCCATAAAATGCCCTAGGCATACAGGACTTTTTACGCGTTATAAATAAATAATAATAAATAATCCATACCAACGCTGCTTATTAAGGCATTCATTGAAATATATCCTAATTATTAGTGCTCTGAATTGTTACCATTCAAACCTAAATACGTTTTCCTCGGTAAATTAAATTTCCCTTCTTGATATTTTGTGATAATTCCCTTCGCAATTCTTAATGGGAAAAAATATACATTTTCTCTGCTCGTTAAGAAATCTCTGCTATCGAAGAAAATCATATTCATTTATAATTCTGGGTCAGAAAAGCCATTTGTGGAGACAATTCACGCTGTGGATAAGGCATAATGACGAACTAACAAATGCTATTAAGCTGGATAATGGGGACAGGAAAAGGTGACCCCCGTTCAGACCGTCTTTTTTAATATTTGCCTCGAAAAAATAACCAAGAAATTTATTACGATGAGGGGCTATATAAAAAGAATAAGAATTACTTTATAAAGAAAAGGACGCCGAAATGGGCCGTAGTGATGTGGACACCAAAGGCCGTACAGCGTCGATCTACAAAGGAAAAATATCATTGATAAAATTTTATGAATAGTTGGAAAGCTTCGGTATTATGAAGTCTTATTAAACATTGTATGAGGCGTATATAAAAGATGATCTCTCTATAAATATATATATATATATATATATATATATATATATATATATATATATATATATATATATTGTAATGAAACATAGAGTGCGAGTAATGATATAGGTTCCAAGAATCAAAATTTAACTACTAATATTAGAAACCAGACATGACATTTAGGGTAATTGTAATAGCAAAGCAAGCAGGTTTGTTCACAAGGAAAACATGTCATTGTAATGAAATCTATCAATAGGAATATTGTAAAATCCCTAAATATCATAAAGTCTAACAGGAAAAATAAAGGTATACTACAATTGAGTGCTAAAGTCCAAAACAATGACCATAACTTCCAACATTCATTAACACCAAGTAAGTCAGTAAAAATCTTCAATTTGTACCATTCAAACACATCTTCATATCACAGTCATAGTAACTGAAAATACAAAAGCATATTAGAATCAAATTTAAACAGGAATTAAAGCTAAATTTTGAGAGACAGGATTAATATATCTAAATTTGAAAGTCAGATACCATGCATAAAAAGTCAAGGGTCAAAACAGAAAATAAATCACATAAATGGGGAAAATATATAAAATTCTTAAAATAGACAACAATTTGAACAGATAAATAGAGTTATAGTTCAATGGATAATGATTAAGGTGGTGGAACAGACAAAAGTAAATCATATAGTAAAATAGGTTATCAGGTAGTACAAATTGTAACAATATAACAGCAGAGAGAAAGGAAACTAGTTAAAAATACTTGCAGAGATTCAAATAGTATAAAGTGAATAAGAATAGGTCAAGAACAGTTCAATAAACTAAAAATTTTGGGAAAATATAGAAAGGTATCAAAGATCAGAATCTATTTAGAGTCCAGAATTAAATAAAATCATTTCAAAAAGTGCTAATGTATATCAAAAGGTACAGAAAGGTTTAAGGAATGCATTTCATAAAGAAAATATTTAGGAGAGTCATGTTAGAGAAAAATATTCAAATTTAAAGAAAAAATATTCAAACCTAGATTTCAATTGCTTCTAGTTACTTGAATACTTAGTATTCGACTAACTAGAAGCGAAAGAAGAAGGCTACGAGAATTATGCGAACCGACCTGAAGAGGGAAGATGCGACTCTGCCGAAACGTCGTAATTTTACCATCGATCCCGGCAGGGATCAGTTATCAACTACGCGGATGAATTCCCGGAAACCCCCTATATATATATATATATATATATATATATATATAAATGTATTTGAAAGTTTGGAGGTAATTAAATGATGGGAAGCAAACATAACCAATTAAGTAAATAATTAAGGCACGTTCTTTGTTAATATCAATTGCTATACAGTGTGGAACAGCCAAATGAAATAAATTCTAAGGAGAAATGCTTGGACACGTCGATTTGTATTTTTCAAGAAAAAAATTATATAGGGTGTGTCATGTGACAGAGGTCAATGCCAACTTTCTTATTTTAAATGCAAACCCCTGTATATTATTAACTTTTTGGTTTCTCCAGCAATGTATAGACATAATTTATGTACAATATCCTATACCTATCTTCAATTAAATGTTTTCAGATTTATTTCAAAAATTAACATTAAAAAAATTATAAGATTTTATTTCACTAATTCGCTACATTACCACTAAATACTTAATTCCCATTTAGCTCTTGATATTTAGATAGTAAGCAAAAACCATTCCTGCGTTTCTTTTCAGTGATTTAAAAAAAAGTTTTGTTTATTTTCTTCAAAACACATAACCTTAGCCGCTTGTTGTCTGTCTGAACGACAGTACTGATTAGTGTCAGTGCTATTGTCTTTTGAATTTCGTTAACTGTACTTAAAAGTTTACAGTTATTTATGATATTGTTTGATTATTTTTAAAACCTACAAAATGGGTGGGCTACAACCAATTATTAGTAAATTGTACATTTATAATGTTTTGAAAAAAAAACCTATCCTATTGCTAGTTCCAGTTATTCTCGAGAACAGATTGACAACGTTTCTTAAAGAAATTAACAAATTGATTCGGAGCAGCAATAGTGTTTTCGAGGCTACACAAGAGCCTGACGTTGCATTGAGGGCTCCTAGTCGTCATCTGAAGTAAGGGGGTTGTCCAGACTGTTTTGCTGTGGTCTTTTGGAGTGCCTCCCTAACGTTTCATCTGCAACAGTGGAAGACATCTTCAGAGGCGCGGGTGTGGTTGACTGTTCGCGGGAAGTTCACGAGGTATCAACTATGCTCGCGCCGCTGAAAATGCATGCTCTAATTGTAGATGAAACTTTCGAAAGAAATTTCAATAGACCAGAGCCCGGGAAACCTTAATTTTTCAGTTAATTAACATTTTTCTTGGTTTAATTCCAATCTATTCCGTCTCAAATTTCGAACAAAGTCAATTAATTTCATTTAATTCTTGCGCCTTCACCAAATTTTATTATAAAAGAAAATATGTTTTTCCAAATTTCTGAAAAACGGTACATGGAATATCATTGAAAAAAATGCAAGACTACCTCATCATCTTTCGTAATAGAATATAGTGTAAGCTATTCCAATTAGGTGAAGGTTTCCAAGTAATCGCTGAATACGTTGATAAAAAAACAGACACAAACGAATTGATATCCTCTTTCTATTTGGAAGCCGGTTAACAAATGTTCAAGACACTCTGTCTTTATAGTGTTGAAAAGAGACCAACTTTATATTTACTCAATTGCTTTGAAAAAAACTCTATGCATTTATCCCAGTCAACAGATATATTTAAGTGACTTATGTCATCACGTTAGTAATATAATGGTTAGTGGACAATAACTTACCTTATTTTAACAGCAAGCTCGAAGAAGTAAATTATTTAAACAATATAAGTCTCGATGGGAGGATATTCCCCTGAGAAAATCCGGAAATAAAAACTGCAAATTTAATTTTCTGCTCAATGATAGATTATAATGCTAGAATTAGTTAAGCTCTATATGGACTTTGTGGATAAGTAGTTTTTGCAGAATTGTAATTTAAATAATTAAGAGAGATATTTTGTGAACGGTACCGTATTAACTGCGTCCGTCTGATAGGGATATACCAAATACATTTTATAAGCTTGTATCATGTACTCCTATTTGTAGGTATATCTCGGATTTTTGTTGAAATGCTGTAAAAATGGTTAAAATGCTTTTGAATATTGCATTTTTTACTTGAGAATTCATGCCAGAGGAGAAGAAAATTTGGTGGGTTTTGTCAAGATAATTTAAGGGAAGCGGGCCCGACGGGTTGCTGACTATCGGGCGCAAGTGAATTTACATGAATGCCGCAGCTAAAACTTGAAGTTTTCGATGCAGTAATGGAAAACTCTATATTTTATTATCTTATGTGTCTTACACATTTAAATATATTATAGCTAATATATTAACCTCGAGAGTCATGAATGGCTTGTCCAAATAAGTAGAGTCAGTTAAGTGGATATTACAGTCATTATAATTTATTGAGCATTTTACGTATTGAAATATGCAATATATGTAATTAATTTTGAAATGTCTTAATCGGATTCTTTTAATGAACAAAAAGATTGCACAGTACAAAAATATTATAATTTTTTATTCACTTTAAAAAAAATTATTAACAAGTACATATCTACATTAGGGGGTCGTTTTTTTTGCGACGCCCCTTCAACATTTTTGAGAACATTTCATGAAAAATACAATTTTATTCGAAATATAAAATATAATAAAACTCAAATTAATAAAAAAACACAATATTTGATCAAAATACCAATGAATAAAAATTTTAATTAAAAAATTTTCCCAGTTGATTTGGTCTATAAAATTCATATTTTTATTTTAATATTACTTTAGTACAAACGATATTTTAATATCTAGATTTCTTCACTCCAAGCCCCAAGTAAGCTTACTTTCGTATTTTTAATGTTTTTTCTTCTATAATCGTCTAAGATTTGAATGAAGAATTGTTGAGGATTATTCCCAAAAACTAACTTAGATCGTCTCGAGTCTAGAGGCACGTGTTGTTTTCAATTTGAAACAAGAAGAAAATTTTTCCACTGTTTTTTCATCAACAGGAAAAAATTTAACTTTTCACGACCACCCTAATTTACATAGATTACATATAAAAAATCTGCTCTCGTTTGTTTACAAAAGTGTACATCAAATGAATAAAATTGTTTTTTGATCTAAAAAACTTATATTTCTACATAATACCGTTATTCGTCATCAAATCTAATTTCCACTATTTTTCGGAATGCTGGACTATAACCTACAGACTCAGAAAAACAATTAGCTGTCATAATATTAACATTAAAATTACTAAACGAGTAAATTTTATAAATTGAAATTTTGAAAAAACAAACAAATTTTTAAATATAAAATGAGATTTGTTCATTACTGTATAAATAATCTATTGAATGAATACAAAATACAAATAATTCTTGGCCCCTAATAGCGAGCAACCAGGCTTACTCAATTCCCCTTAAACAGCTGGGCAGTCGACGACGCTTCGCTTCTCACCTTTCAGGTAATTGTTCCTAAAATGCAATTTTCACAATCATTTTAAACCACTACTACCGGATTTTAACGAAAACGAAACAAATTGAAATGCATTTTAATTTACGAAATCAAAACGATCCAAGTAACACTCCAATAGAAAAAGCGTGGTTAATAGGATGCAGTTTGTAAGATATATATCTAAATTGTTTAAATTGCAATTCTCCTAAAACTATTTATTTCACAATACTTATCGTGAGAATAGTTAACCCTAACATCATAAGCTGCCATTTTATGGAAGATTAATCTTTTAATTTTTAATACAACAAAGTTATGAATTTTTGAAAGTAAGTCAATTTTTCTCGATTTTCTAACTTTTCTTGGTGGAAAATAGCCATATCAGTACCTATAATTGGTCATTTCGAAGGCATTCCAATTCTCTACAACTTTCCCATTGATAAGATCAATATTTCTAGATTAATTTTCCCAATACGAGCCAAAAACAAATTAGATCCATATTTTTGCTAGTTTTTATTGTTTAAAAAAATTATGTCTATTCTGTTGAATTTCATGTCACAAAATGCCTTTAATTTTGCTCTATTTACTGATGTATTAGCGCAAACGCGAGGATACATCTCGCAAAAACTCAAGAAAACGGTAACTCTTCGTACTCATTGACTACGTGCATTACGGACAGTTATTATTAATTTCTTTCTCAAATCTTGTTGAGTTCTGAATAAGTCAGACAAAATCAAGTAACTATTTGTAACGTAGTTGCCACTAGTGCAAGCCCCTTGATTGAATTACGTAACTGCTACTTGTAGTGCTACACCGAAGTTCGCATCTAACAGACGCTCTAGTTGTGCCTAAAAACCTAGGGTTAAGGCCGGCTAACAGCTCCAACTCGTCGATAAAGTAAGAGTTTTTATAACATACAATTGAGTTTTTTTCCAAAATAGAACCAATCTCAAAAATACAGTCCACTAAAACCCCTTTCATAGGAATAAAACAACATAATTTTTAATTAATAATAAGTGAATCCTATACTTTGCATTCGCAATTCTGAAAAGTATAAAAAGTGTAAAGAAAACACAAGATCAAATTGAAATTTTTCATTAGCGTAATTGTCAAAACTAGAGCAAGCCGGGACAACTTGCCGCGTGCAAAATCTGAAATATCACTCCATATTTACTGTATAAATACAAGCGAAAGCCAATTTCTCTGAGTAATTCCATGAATCTCGGAGGCAGAAAAGTCAGAGAATAACTGAACAACATAAATAATCAACATGAAATCGTGACTGATGTCATTCTGCCAGATCCATATCCGTTCGGTGGAAATTAAAAACGCTACCGGAAGTCACGTTTCGGCGATTTGAGAAAACTAAAAGCATTAATTCGGGATTTGCAAAGAACTTAACATTTATCTCTGGATTTCAAATGCACAGTGAGAAAATATGCACTTGCATAAATCAAGAAAATGCATAATTCCTGTCTGCCTGAGATATACTCCCGCTAGGAGACCGGTATAATAAAGTAGAGCCGCGCATACAGGGTGATCTACGACCTGAAATTCTTTTAAATAAGAAATGTGTATTCCTCGCTGTTCTTATGTAATGTGTGGAGCTGAATCTTTCTTTCGAAATTTATTTATACTTTCGTGGGATTCTGCACTTGCTTTGTGGACTGTTTGTTGGTCTTTCGGGAGCAATAAGATTCCTCGATTCTTTTTGTATTTAAATTTGGTCACCAAGCTGTTGTATTTAAAGAATATTTTCAATTAGAGGGTAAATGACTGTTGACAAATGTATTGCCATCCCAAATATTTGATTTTAGAGTGCGGAAGAAACTAATAAGCTACTATCAGGAAAACTAAGATAGAAAACAACACTTAGGAAAGGGAAGAGGGAGAGATCTACACTGAATCACTGTGAAATGAATCCAGACATCGTCTATACCAATAGGGACGAGAAATGGAAATTTGAACAAAGCCCGTAAAATAGAAAACGACATAGAAGGGAACTGGAATAAGCTTATAAACAAAATGATACACTAGTAACTGGAAAAATATAATCATACAATATAAAACATATAATATAAACACTGGGAAACTTCATAATGGGGTGGATTGGGTGGTCCATAATGAGGAGCATATACAGGATTTTTATTTTTTCTGAGTTCTTTGTGAAAAACGCCACATAAACTTGAAACTCTGTATATTTCAAAAAGTCCAAACGTTTCAAGTAGTAACAAAAACGAACAAGAAATTAAAAAAAAAGAATTAAAAGGATTCATAATGACAAATTTCATAAATCACAATTTGACATTAAAAAAAGTGATTTACGAAATTTGTCATTATGAATCCTTTTAGTTCTTAATTTTTTTAAATTTCTTGTTCGTTTGTGTTAATACCATTGGAAACGGGGTCTGCTTTAGACCTTGAAACGTTTGGACTTTTTGAAATATACATTCTTTCAAGTTTATGTGGTGTTATTCCCAAAGAACTCAGAAAAAATAAAAACCAGAGATGTCACAATTTTCCTACAGAAAACATATACAGAATGGTTAAAATATACAGTGGAGTAGAATTAGAGTTATCATCTAGAAGTTTCAGGGGAAATTAGCTCAGATAGATACCAAATTTAGGGTCTTTCCTTATGTAACGTCGCTTCCCTCTGACCCGTTAGATAGAAAGCAGAGGAACCTATAAAAAAATTATACTGCTATCTTTTTAAAAATTTTTAATCCATTGTAGGCAAGAGAACCTTTAGCAATTGCGCTCACTTCAACAGATTGAAGTCTCTATTAATAAATTTATGTACTCAGTACATATAACTGAATTGAATATAGTCACTGACTAAGAAATCGCTACACCCAGCAGGAGATGATTATATTTTTTTTAGGATACTCGCTGGGGCATCATTACACCAGAGAGCACATTAGCTCAGTTGGGTAAAACGTCTTGTTCATGATGCGAATGTCTCAGGTTCGATTCCCAGAGGAGCCACATCCTTTCATTTTATTTGTTCCTAGAATTATTTTATGATTATTTGAGTAGAAACCCAACCACACATCCAGAACATCAATTCTTTAACAGATTTATCAACTTAAGCACTACACAATTCCAAGAAAATGAAACAACCTTACTAAAAAAAGGTTTCAATTACAACCTTAAAACTAACATTTCACAAAGCACACTAGAAATTTTAGGTATTGAAACTGAACTCGCATTATCCAATAGACCTAATATCACAGACAAACATATTGCCTCAAATATAATCAACCACTCAGTCAACAAAACTATTCATAACCTTGAACTCACAACCCTAAATTCTATCAAAAATAAAATTAGAGTTAACAACCTAATTTTCACCAGTTCTGATAAAGGAAACAGTGTGGTTGCTTTGGATAAAACTGACTACATCAACAAAACTAAGTCCTTTCTAAATACATCCAAATTCCCTATCCTTAAAAAAGATCCTACCAATAGATACCAACTTCAAGATAAAAATACCCTTAAAGATATTACTTTTCTATTCAATGACTACCAAAAAAGGTCCCTTACAATAATGAATTCAGAAGCTCCCCACTTATATTCCTTAATTAAACTACACAAAAATAACCACTCCATCAGGCCCATAGTTTCTTATTTTTCAACTCCAGCCTCTAAAATTTTCAAGTCTCTTCTTGGTGTTTTAAAACAATACACCAAATTTACCGCCACATACAGTATCAAGAATTCCATTGATCTAGTTTTAAAGATCCAAAAAATCCCTCTTCCTAATAATGCCAAACTCCTTTCATTTGACGTGGTCAATCTATTTCCCAGCATACCACCTGATGAATGCGTCAATCTAATCATATACCTAATAGACAAGAATAATATCAATCCCATAATCAAAAATGAAATTCTTTCTATTCTGCATCTCTGTATCAACCAAAACTACTTCAAATTCAACAACATTCACAACAGTACTGAAGGCCTAACTATGGGCAATCCTTTAAGCCCTCTTCTATCTGAAATATTCATGGACTATTTAGAAACGCTAATTTTCAAACACGATCTCAGTAACAAAATCCTGTATTGGTACCGATACGTCCATAATATTATTGCGTGTTTTACGGGTACACATCGACAATTACAGTTACTACACAACTACTTAAACCAAATACACCCCAACACAAAATTCAGGCTTGAAACAGAAACAGATAACACACTAAATTTCCTAGACCTAACAATTAAAAGGCAAGACACCAAACACACATTCTCCATATATCATAAAACATCTCACTCTGACCTTAACATCCACAATAGTTCACACCACCCCATACAACATAAACTTGCTGCATATCACTGTATGTTACACAGACTCGTGACAATACCGCTTAACAAAACCGACTTTGATACGGAACTTGAAAGAATCAAACTCATGGCAGTCAATAATGGTTACACCACTCAACTTATTGACAACTTATTAAACAGAAAATTAAAGAAAATTGCTATTAAAGAAGTCTATCCCACTGACCCCAATCCCATACCTAAATTATACCGTACTCTCTCACATTCAATGGAACCCCCTCACACAAAATATCCCAATTTTTACAGAACAGGAACATATATACAGCCTTCAGAACAAACAACAATTTATCTAGACATATAAGAAACAACAAAGACTGGGGTGTCTATAGGTTGAACTGCGGTAATTGCCCCAATTTCTATATTGGTCACACTGGAAGATCTTTCAATTCAAGATGGCGTGAACACACTAGAGCTTTCGAAAATCAACATCAAAACAAATCCACATTTGCGGACCACTTATTGAAAGAAAACCATTTACCTCAGAATGCACTTGAAATTTTACATTTACAAAACAAAAGTAAAAAAATCATATCTGCTTGAATCACTAGAAATTAATAAAAACAAAAATTCTCCTAATCTATTAAACGACCAAACTGATACCAATTCATCTCCATTACTTAATCTTAAAATCCATCTCTAAATAATATTATATTATTATCATCTATTGTGAACAATTTCATAAATGTATAATTTAACTGACCCACTTCTTCCAAAATTCCCCAGAATTAAAACCTTTTAATCATTTTATTACCTTACCTGTAGTTCCTTTGTATGTAATATAAATTTAGTATTCATTGTATTTCCAATTTCTGATGAAGCCAGACTTGGCGAAACATATGTCAAATTTAAAGAAATAAAAAGTGAAAATTTAAACAAGTGTTTGTTGTCTTTTAAGTAATCTTAAAAATGAATTTTCATCAAGTAAAGACTGAAACAATCATCAATTTGAGTAGATTCATGGAAGTGTTATATTCATAATTAAACCCGGTAGGTGGCGCTGCGATTGGGTTTTAGGAAATATTTTTTTCAACCCCTGAACGGTTGGGCCAATTTTGATAGAACTTTGTATGTGTATTTGAGTGGGTCTGATGTACAATTTGACCGGATAGAGGGCGCTCCGATTAAATTGCTGTATTTTTTTTAATTCCTCCTAAACTGTTTGCCCGATTATGATAAAACTTTATGTGTGAGTTTGAATGAGGACCTGGAAGGTTTACTCTCTTCGAGGTGTCATTCTTTTGTACGCAAGACAATATATATATATATATATATATATATATATATATATTTGTTTTTAAGTTTTCGCGGGCACTAAATGTTTTAGGTGGTTCCGGGAATTCATCCGCGTAGTTGAAAATTGATCCCTGCCGGGATCGATGGTAAAATGACGACGTTTCGGCAGAGTCACATCCGCCCTCCTCAGGTCGGTTCGCATAATTCTCGTAGCCTTCTGCTTTCGCTTCTAGTTACTCGAATATATATACATATATTTATATTTGTTTTTAAGTTTTCGCGGGCACTAAATGTTTTAGGTGGTTTCCGGGAATTCATCCGCGTAGTTGACCTGATGATGAAGAATTCCCGGAAACCGCCTAAAACATTTAGTGCCCGCGAAAACTTAAAAACAAATATATATATATATATATATATATATATATATATATATATATATATATATATATATATATATATATATATATATATATATATATATATATATATATATATATATTCGAGTAACGAGAAGCGAAAGCAGAAAGCTACGAAAATTATGCGAACCGACCTGAGGAGGGCGTATGTGACTCTGCCGAAACGTCGTCATTTTGCCATCGATCCCGGCAGGGATCAGTTTTCAACTACGCGGATGAATTCCCGGAAACGACCTAAAACATTTAGTGCCCGCGAAAACTTAAAAACAAATATATATATGTATATATATTCGAGTAACTAGAAGCGAAAGCAGAAGGCTACGAGAATTATGCGAACCGACCTGAGGAGGGCGGATGTGACTTTGCCGAAACGTCGTCATTTTACCATCGATCCCGGCAGGGATCAGTTTTCAACTACGCGGATGAATTCCCGGAAACCACCTAAAACATTTAGTGCCCGCGAAAACTTAAAAACAAATATATATATGTATATATATTCGAGTAACTAGAAGCGAAAGCAGAAGGCTACGAGAATTATGCGAACCGACCTGAGGAGGGCGGATGTGACTCTGCCGAAACGTCGTCATTTTACCATCGATCCCGGCGGGGATCAGTTTTCAACTTCGCGGATGAATTCGAATTCCCGGAAACCACCTAAAACATATATATATATATATATATATATATATATATATATATATATATATATATATATATATATATATATATATATTGTTTCTGGTTAGGGAACCTTCCACAGTTACGCTTCCAACAATGTCCTTTCGAACACTTCTGTATGTATTTGATACATTTCGTTAAATTTGAAGACGCGAGATGTCGGTCTTTACATGTCGCGTCTTCAAACTGGAAGGTTTAGATTAACAAGTTTACCCGGTAGAAGAGATGCGACAGTGTTCTAGGATTTTTTTATAATATTGCGTTACAATTAAATGCCAATTTTTAGGCTGAGTACAATGCCGATGCGGGCTAGCTAGTACTTATTGTAAACAGCTATTTGTACACAGGAGGTGTGGGTAGTTATATTAGAGATTCTCAGGGAATTGGTGAAGAAGAGTTTCTACAAAGGACGATCAGTAATCCTGGCAATTTTTCAAAATTGACCCTACCACACTTTGTACAAATTTCAAATAATCACCAGTTGCAAAAAAGAAGAGAGAACTGATAATCCTATAGAAAAAAAAAACGTATTACACTCGTCTGCAAAATTTTTTTTACTCCTCATTGTTTAGATGCTAACATAGTATTAGATGATCTGAACGCGGAAACATGGAAATAAATACAGCACATCGAGTTTAAATATAATTTTTATTTAATTAAAAAACGATATATTTAGTGTAACAATAATTACCAAAAATTTAAAAAATTCTAAGACTTAAGTTTTCACAGTCGAAATGCTATTTTGGCCACAGAGCCACAAGTCATAAAAGTATTAGTGAATCTATCTCCTTTTCATTGTCTCCATCTAAGTTTCTTGGTGAACTGACTAATAGAAATCGGCAAGCATTTTTTCAGAGCATTTCTTATTGTAGCGTCTTTCAATGTCCAATATGTCCTGGTGAAACCTTTCGTCCTGTTCATCTGATAAGGCACCAAGATTTTCGGAAAAGAAATCCAAACGCGAATGACAAAAATGAATTGTGAGTGACATATTGCATTGTAGAGCTTTATAAGAACAAAGAAGGATACATTTTTTTTTCAAGTGTTATCAATAACCTCCGCATAAATCATTTTTCAATTGGTTTTGATTGCCATGTCTTCCAACCTGCTACCCTATTCAACTACCTTTAACGACGATAATTCTTTAAATCATTCATTAACAAATATTCTACATACTCAAATGTTGTTCCTGAAGTGAGTATCATAAAATCAACGGATAGTCATAAATACACGGGAAACTTAATACTCCCCACATTATTGCTTGGAATGCTACAATTCTTTACAAAAGTGCATGCCTGCTTACCCCGCATGCACCAACCTTCAAATTCATTTATTTCCTTATTTTCACATCGCTCTTGATACACATTTTCATTGTCTATTTCATGCTTTTTAGTTGAGTTACTTTTTTTGAAGTCGGTTTTTGTTTTTTAAATGTATGGCTGCATGGAGGCGCTCTCTGGCGGAGGGTTAGTTAACAGCGTAGCCTGGCGTTAACGTTGAAACTATAGTCTAGAAAGAAGAATTATAGTCCTGGCTCCATGCTTTTAATCTCTAGATAGTCTCAATTCAATAGGCGTTTAAGAAATATTCCTTATGTAGAAATTTTTTATACGTTTGGGTTTTCATGAGGTACGTTTCCCGACAATATTTACCCGATTTTGACAAAATTGGTTCTGCTGGCACTGACTTTACCAACATGCATAAGTATTTTTTTTTCGAATTTCTACCTCTTCATGGATATAAAAAAGTTCGTCCCTGCCAAAATTTAACGTAAAATAAAGAAAGACTAGTGAATAGTGTTCAAAATATAAAAGTATAATATATAATTTAATAAATAACAATATAAAGATATAATCAGTTATGAATGACGAGTAATTTATAATTCGGTTATTCGGCAGGACAGACACCATTTCGGTAGGTCCGAATTATTCGTACTTACGAAAAATACGAAATATTCGTATGTACAAAGTAACGAAACTAACGATGTACGAATCAGACCTTTCTGTATTATGCGGTAGTCGACATGGGTTGTGCTGAAGCAAACATGCGAATCGAGTAAAAATACCAATGTAAAAATAACGATTCGGTAACGAATACATACGGTTTGTTACAGCCCTATATATTGGATTGCAAGAAATTATTCTGTACCAGTAGTGTACGATTAATCGCTGAAGTCATTGTAATCGAATCAACGATAGTAGGTCGTTGCAACGATTAATTATTCGTTGAAACATTTTGTAAACTAATGGCGCCAGAGAAACCATTATTAATTTAGCATTTGTAGAGAGTAATCTGTTTCAAACTAAGACTTAAAGAATGACGAATCTATTATTAGTTTAGTAGTTTACACTTGTGATAATTTGTTAATAGAAACATTAATAAACAGATGTTGTTGAAATTGATTTATGCTTATGGAATATACGCACACATACGTATGGTAGGGTAGAAACTCGTTCATGTTCCTGTGTGAACCGTATTAAAGGTCCCACCCATTCGTCTTCAATCTCCATAATTACCTGCTACCTGCTGCCTTGGAGATTTCAGTGCGGTCATTATCATAAACGTCTTCTACGTAGCTCTTCCATCTTTTTCGTTTTTTTGACACCAATTATAATTTCATTACTGGCATATCTGAGAATTCGTATTTGACGTATCTTTCCTACTTCATCTATCCCCTCAGTTTAAATAAAGCCAAATACGTTATTGAATTTAGCTGTATTTCAAATGTTGTGAAAAAATTTCATGTCACAAAATCTAGACTTGGTAGAAACAAACGACCAACGGGCATTAGCTTAGATTCAGAGCATTAAAATCTTCATATTTTTGATAAAAATTTTTGAAGTAGGATTTTGTTGCAGACCAGTTTTATCAATAACCTCCTCAAACATCATTTTGCAATTGGTTTTGAGTGCTGTGTCTTCCAACCCGCTATCCTATTCACCTTCCATTAACGACTATAATCCTTTAAATCATTCATTAACAAATATTCTACATACTCAAATGTTATTCCTGAAGTGAGTATCATAAAATCAACTGATAGTCGTAATTACATAGGAAACTTAATATTTCCCACATTATTGCACCAAATGTTATAATTCTTTACAAACGTGCATGTCTGCTTACCCCGCCTGCACCAACCTTCAGCGTTCAATTATTTCCTTAATTTTACATCGCTTAGGAGAAACTCTCTTGATACACATCTTCATTGTCTGTGCATGCGAATACAGGTGACGGGTATGCAATTATGCGTCCATTAGTGCTAAGAGAACATGACGTAATTTGTTTATGGAGTCATTAAAGCGCGTGTTGTTCGCTCGGTACTGTTGACACATAATGGTAATCTCGTGTCAGTTGACGACTGATAGGAAAAATTAGAGGATTTAGTTACACCAGTTCGGTGCACGGAACGTAGAGAGAACATGAAAATTGTATTTGCTGTTCTCTAATGAGACACTGTATTATTTGAGTAGCCTATAAATAAAAAATAACCAATATACGTCTGTTCCGAGTGCTTAGAAATTCTCTTACCAAACAGACTCTATAACCTCTGATCGAAAATCTCTTTGAAAGGTTTAAAATAACCTCGAGTAATCTTATAGATTGTTGAAAGGAGGCGCTTTTTAACGGTAGGCTTAGTTAACAGTGTAGCTTGGCATCAATGCATCGAAAGAAGAAGAAGAATTTTAATCTCAAACGCAAAGCTTTTAATCTCTAGATAGTATCAGTTCTAACAGCGTACAAGAAACATTGGGTAAAGTTGTGAAATTTATTGCAAGCAGTTATTCTGTTCTAGTAGTCTATGAATAATCACTGAAGTGATTGTAATCGAATCAACGATAGTAGGTTTTTGCTATGATTAATTATTCCTTGAACTAGTTTTGTGAAGTAGTGACGTCAGAGAAGCTAAAATAAGTTTAGTAGCATTTTTGAAGTAAAGAGTAAACTGTTTAAACTTTGTAAGACTTAAAGAAATAAGAATCTTTTATTACTTTAGAAGTGTACATTTGTGAATGTGTTATTAGAAAAATAAATAAACAGTGTTTGATTTATGCTTATGGAAAATAAAACATAACAAAATTCTTTTCGAACTAAAAGATAATCCAATAAATGTCTGCCTAATAATTTTCTTGACTAAGGCAAAACTGTTACACAATATACCGCAAAGTTGTGATGTTAACAAAACCATAGCAGTTACTGTTATCTGAATGAACTTGGTGAAATATTGTTGATATAGCAGTATTGTGGTTTATCAGCTGTTTTTTTAGATCCTTGAGAATAGATGATTGTTTATTGTAAACATAATTGATAGTGAGTGGGTCGACATCTAAAAAATAACCATTCGTTTGAAAATACTTTTAATTATAATAATAAATATGTTTTGTTTTTTATTCGATGGAGGTATGTATATTTATAGACATGTTGACATGAAAAAAAATACTTATACTGCATTGAGTACGCAATTTGGCCAATTCTTAACGAATATTTACGATAATAACAACTAACACCAATAATCTAGGGAATTAAGTGAGGAGAAAACAGCAATACAACATCTAGAGAAGACATAGGTATAAACAGATCAAGATTGGCAAACCATGTAATGGCAGATAATGGTACACACCAAATGCACTGGAACAAGACAAAAGTGTTACCTTAAGAAGAATGCACTAAGAAAGAAAAATCCAAAAGGGTTTGTGCGTCTTTCTTGGACACCCTGTGTAGTGATAGAAGTATTGGTGAAACAGATCCTGTCGAATCAACACAAGAAGGAAAAATTACTTACAGTATACAAAGTATCATTGAAAATTCTCAAACAGTATTGAACATTGCGGACAGGCAGGCTTAATATTACAAATTGTTTTAGAAAAACGCAGATAGTCCAGGAAATTTTCACAAACTAGTTATTTGCAAGAAACGGTCAAACAATGCACATTTTTCAATTGCTCAACCTTATTGTTTAAAACCTCTTAGCCCTCTGATTCCTAGCAAAAAGTTTCAATTTAGTGAGGTATTTACTGTTCAGAATAACTTGTCTTTAAAGATTTTCTCGCAAATGTTATTCACTTTCCAGGGTGTATTTAGTTTACAATGCTCCCATTTTACATAGTAATTATCAAATCCTTGAGTATGTACCTTTATCGATTAATTTTCTTTTGGTTTTGTTTTACTGTTTGTAAATTGACTTCGAAAGTCTTTAGTTCGACTTTCGGCTTGGAATAAACCTTATTCATCACTTCGCCTAACTTTATCGATGTGACATTTTTTTAATGTTTTTCGAATACAAACATAACAGTAACAGTTTTTTCATACATTTGTGTGTAAACATTATTTTTAATTAAGAGATTGTAAATAAAAAATAACAAAATAATTAATATACAACAACGGTTGAAATTCATATTAGTTTTTATTAGCTTGCCAATATAAATGTCATGTAAAAAGCTTATTATTTCTGTCAAGTCAAGTGTAAATCTCATGATCTGAGGACTTTTGTCATTTTGTATTTGTACTGTATTAGAATTTTGTGTATGAATACTTTTGATATAAAATAGGTACCCACACAAGTAATGTTTATCGTTTGCTCTATACCATACCACCTTCATTCTTATTTTAAAAGGATCGGCATTTAATTTTCATTTTTGCACTTTTACTGTGTTACTTTTGTATATAATTAATTAATTAAGGATTGGGCCGTTCGACTTGAGAATACGTTTGTTTGATTTAGTGAGGACAAAAGTTTGTAAAATGATTTTTACCTTAATCGAGCATTTTCTTTTGTATAAATTTTCCGCCTTCTCTGCCTCAAAAATAGTATTCAACCCTTTGATATCTTGACGACTCCATGGATCTCTATTCCGACAACCTAAGTAAAGATATAACCAAATTTTAGTGCGTGAATGAATCTTATAGTGTACTAAGTTAGAACCTTTAGAAAACAGCATTGTCAAATATTAAACAAATTCAACTGTTTACTTGTCTACATAATTTATATAATAGAAAAATAAATTGAATAATAAAATAAGTATACAGGGTGTTTTGTAGAAGGTTCGCCAAACATGTCATGTAGTCCATATAACATCTAGATAGCTTACGTCTTTTTTTATTCAATTTTTTTTCTTAATTCTCAGATTTTTACAAATAAACTTTTTTATTTTTCACTGAATCTTCACCAAATAAACTTAGGTCTAATCTATGATGTTTGTTTGCTCTTCTGCATTTGATATTTGACACAAATAATTGATTGAAAAAATTATGATTCCACAAATGGCAATGTTCCGTTAAAAGTAATTAAGTTAAACACTTTATCATATTAAAAAAATAAGGATCGCATCGAGAACTTCGAAAATGCTTACAAAAACTTCTCTACTTGAAACCCATCTCATTCCACATTATTTCAAAAGCAACATTCTCTCTCATGAACAAGTTGTTTGGGCTGTCCCCATTCAATAAAATCAAAAGGAGTCAGGTCTGGCGACCTTGGAGGTCAGTATAGGGCTAGCACTCTCAATCCACGCGTTTGGACTCAATTGTCCAGGAGGTCTATGACAGTTCGCCTATATCGTGCTGGACTGCCAACTTATTTACGAGGTAGAAATAGAAACCTAGGCAAAGAATCAATGTTGAGTTCTAATAAATGCGTTATGATCGATCTTATTAGATGAAATCCCGTTGGAAGACAGACCAATAATATTTAAAAAAGATGGCTGTCCAGCACATTATAGGCGAACTGTCAGAGAGCTCCTGAACAATTCAATCCCAAGTGCGTAGATTGAGAGAACTGGTCCTATACAATGACCTTCAAGATCCCCAGACCTGAACTCTTTTGATTTTTTTTGTAAGGGGACGGGCCAAGCAACTCGTTTATGGGAGAGAAATAAAAACCAAGGAGCAGTTAAGAGAAACAATAATTATTGCTTTTGAAATAATGTGGGATGGAATGCGACTAGAGAGTACCACTATAGTAGTCAGAAAAAGGTGTCGCGATTGCATCCGTAGCGGTGGAAGCCAGCTTGATCAACATTTATAAAAAATTATTGCAACTTCATGTATGTTTTATTTTTTGTAGTTCTACCCTTGTACGTTACAATCTCAAATTTTATTATAATACTAATTATATTAAAAAAACCGTAAGCGATCTAGATGTTACATGGGCTACATAGTATGGCACATAAGCCCACCTCTCAGCCCCCAAGGTTTGGCGAACCTTCTACAAAATAACCTGTATAATAACAATAAAAATAAAAAAAACGAAAAAAAGTGGTCATCCCCTCTCGTCTCTGAGCTGTGAACTTTGTGTTTGACAAGAGATTAAAAACGTATATGAATTTCAACACTTATATAATAATCATTATTATATTAATGAATTATTTTTATCAGTCCCTTACACAATTATCTAACTAAAAATATATAAAAACAATTAATATGTTTTTCAATGTCAAAAACATTTTAAAATGAAAGTCAGTTTGATACGCAGTAGTAAAATAAGGGGAAGGGATTTCTCCCTACCAGTAAATTTTCTTGATTCGGGGTACCAAAAGTCAGCTTTCAAACCGCATTTTCAGAGTAACATTCATACTAGATTTCCACATTCTAACAAACATAATAATTTCACCACAGCGGCCCAGAAAAAAACAACCAACCAGATTAGCTAACCCCGAATCCTGACCAGGACCGCATTAATTATTCCAATGCTGGCCGTCCGAAAAACTTATTATCAATTCCATTAACGTCTGCATTTAACTGCAGCTACGCTCATTATCTATTCGCCCACTAGAACTCGCCATAATTATATAAGCGAGTGTTATTGCAAGAACTGCGCCAAAGGTTACTTGAGGTTGATGTTGAGGGGGGTCGGTTATCCGTGGAGCCTGTAAGCTGGGGGACGTTTCGTACAATTTCATAAAGCTTAGCGGGATTATTTTCTTGGGACTGCACAATTAGCAATAACGTAAAGAAAGTCGAGCAGCGCCGGGTTCGTGCTGCTGTTCTTAATGCACCAATTAGTATGCGTTTGTAAATATAATTATAGTTTTTTTTAATTCGTTTTGAAGTGCACTTTTGCATTTGCTGTTATAATCTTAATTACAGTTAGGACTTATGGTTATTAAGATAGCAAACTGAATAGAAAATTTGTTGATTACAATTTCTCGCTCAGAGAGTTTTCTGTGAAATATGAAATGGCATGGAGTTAATTGAAAGTGGTATTAGAAATACAAATTGGTAACAACAATTAATGATGATAGTTTCTGTCTTTAGTTGATGAAAATTCATTTTAATATTATATTAAAATAAACACACTTATGTAATTTTCACTTAAATTTATTTACTATTGACAATTGTTTCACCAGGTTACTGCCTTCTTCAGAATTCAAAATGAGAGTAACAGTTAAATGCCTAAAACTATTACAAAGTACTATGGGGATGCAAGTACAGAGCTATTTAGAGGATTATTGAAGCAGGTAGGAGGGGATTATCACTATTAAGAAAGAACACAATATTGTAATTGAGGTTTTTAAAGTGGATAAATTATGCCTGTAATGAGTTTATATATTTCTATTGAAAAGATTAAGTCATGCGGAAGAATTCGTTTCGGTTTGATCATTTAAGAGGTATGATGAATTTTTGTTTTTGTTAATTTCTCATGACTCTAAAAGATATAATTTTTTACTTTTTTTGTTGTAAATGTAATAATTGGAACGTATTCTGAGGTACATGATTTTTATTCAATAAATGGTCAGCAAAAGTTGACTTATTATAATTGTGGCACTCAAAAGCTTTGTATGTTCGTCCCATCTTGTCTTGAATGATTTTCCCGTATGACCGAGGTAGAAACTAGGGCAACTACCACATGTCAACTTATAGACATGTTATTTTTGTTAATTTTATCTTTATTGTTTCTTATATGTTTTCCTAAGTTGTTATCCGTTTTAAAAGCTGTATGAATGTTTCTATTTAATAAAAATTGGGCTATTTTTTGAGAAGGAGAAGCGATGAATGTGATACTTTTATATAATTTGGGATCGATATTAGGGGTAGGAGGATATACTTAATTAAAATTTTTGTATCTAATTTTTTAGTTAACATACTGTCGATAATTTGACGATTATAACCGTTATTCACAGCAATACATTTTATTCTGTGTAGTTCTGTATCAAAGTCAGTTTTTGATAATGGGGTGGTAACCAATCTGTGCAACATACTATGGTATGCTGCAAGTTTGTGTTGGTAAGGGTGGTGTGAACTATTGTGGATTGTAAGGTCCGTGTGAAGATTTATAATTAATGGAAAAGGTATGTTTGTTGTTATGTCTATTGATGAAATTAAGTCAAGGAAATTTAATGTATTTTCGGTCTCAGTTTCCAGGGTGAATTTTATGTTAGGGTGGATTTGATTTATATAGTTATGGAGTAACTGTAATTGTATGTAAGTATCAGTAAAACAAACAAAAATGTCGACAACATATCGATACCAATATAGGATTTTACTGTTCAGATTGTGTTTGAAAATGAATGATTCTATGTTGTTCATAAATATTTCGGCCAAAAACAGATCGGGTGTCTATAAGTTGATATGTGGTAGTTGCCTTAATTTCTACCTCGGTCATACGGGAAGATCATTCAAGACAAGATGGGATGAACATACCAAAGCATTTGAGTGCCACTATTATAATGAGTCAACTTTTGCCGACCTTTCATTGAATGAAAATCATGTACCTCAGAATACGTTCGAAGTATTACATTTACAACAACAAATTGAAAAATTATATATTTTAGAGTCATTAGAAGGTAACAAAAACAAAAATTCACAATACCTCTTGAATAATCAAACCAAAACCCATTCATCCCCATTGCTTAATTTTTTCAATAGAATTATATAAACTCATTACAGCCATAATTGATCCATTCAAAAATCCAATTACAATATTTTGTTCTTTCTTAATAGTGATAATCCCCTCCTACCTGCTTCAATAATCCTTTAAATAGCTCTGTAATTGCATCCCCATAGTTCTTTGTAACAGTTTTAGCCATTTAATTGTTAGTCTTACTTTGTATTCTGAAGAAGTCAGTAACCTGGTTAAACAATTCTCAATAGTAAATAAATTTAAGTGAAAATTACATAAGTGTGTTTATTTTAATATAATAACAATTAATGAAATTCCAATTTGAATTATAGTAGCATTAGTTTTCTATATACAGAGTGCAAGTATACTTTACGAAATAAATCTATCCAGACAAAGATAAAAAACCCTTGGACAAGTTGAACTTAAATTTAATAATGCGTAAATTTGGACCTAAATAGATTTCTTATGATGTCATTAACGTGATTTGTATGACGTCATACACAATTTTTTTAAATGGCAATTCCAATACTTGATATATCGATTTGAAAGATCTAGAATTCTATATATAGGACGTTTACATTTCAAAACTGTTACATAACATTTTCTAGAAATAAAAGATATATATATATATATATATATATATATATATAACCGACGTCCACCTATAACTAAAAAGCTAAAAATAATTATAACAAAATACAACTCTAGCAAATAAATAACACATTCAATGTTGTTAGGTACCTACCCAGGAAGTAAAAAATGTAAACATTAATAGGTGCTCATTCTGTACAAATTAATTACCTACCAATCTACTATATTTTTGAACTCGGAGCCGATTAATAGATTAAACGTTCAAAAACTATACAAATCCATAAGGAGTTATCGAAAAATCGACAAAAATATTGGTCGGTTTCCATGCACGCATGTGTTCATAAACAAATTTCATCACTTCACCAATAGAATTCTTTTCCAAAATTTGAAGTTTCACCAATCCGGATATATACCCTATCAAACAATACCATATTCATTCAAAACGCTTCACCACAGGAGAAGAAATCTGGTAACATACATACAAAAAAAGCAAAAAAACGCGACGAATTGATAACCGCCTCCTTTTTGGAAGTCGGTTAAAAAGTGTCTTTCTTTTATTCACCTATCCCAAAAAAATCAACTGAAAGTTATAAATGTAACAAAATAATAAGAAAAGGTCAAAGGAAGTTTTCAAATTGGCCACCATTTACTAGCTGACAAGTAGTACGATTTTCGAATTCGCTGGTTAAGACTGTAGTAGTGTTGTTTTGTTTTTATAATTCTTTCTTTACCTTTCTTTTTTTTATATAGATCGATGTTTTGCTCGTTTTTACTTCGATTTTTCCGGAACAACTAACATACAAATGTCAATTTAGACAGTTGATAGGATTGAATTGTAATTTTGATTGTATTGAATGGTGGGTTTAAATGAAACCAACTTATTGAAATAATGGAGATAGGTCTCGCCCACAAGAACAAGTTTGAGACTTGTTTAATTATAAGTACCCTGATCTGCCTATTACAAGATTAACAATAAGCAGGTAAGACACCTATCAAATTTAGGAACTTGACTCATGTAAGAGATCAGTTTAAATCAGGTCGCCCAGCAATATCAGAAGAAAAACGATTGGATATTTTATTAACAGTTATCAAGTCGTTAGATGGCAATGAAGCAAGAAATAAATCAGTTTTTGGTTTTAAAATCTGTAAATCAAATGAGAGCCATATAGTTAATTTGATATGAGAGCTTAATGAAACTGATTCTGAAGAGTTGAATTCTGTGAAAAAATGATCGGGCAATGCCATAACGATCTAATTTTCAATAATTTTCAAGTCGAATAATTTTCTCTCGAGAAGCAACTTTTTGTTTACATGGTACTGTTAATAGGCAGAACTGTAGATCTTGGACACCTTAAAACCTACATTGAATGATGAAAGCACACACACCACGCCCACAGAAGGTCAAAGTATGTGCAGGGATTGTGGGCACTGCAGTCATAGGCCGGATTTTTATTGAAGGCGCACTATATGGTGTGAATTATTTGGAGCTATTACAGCAAAACATATTACGGGCATATGTAGGAATTTTTCCAAATGTAGATCATTCTGAGATGCCTAATGATGTTCTATGGTTTCAGCAGGACGCTGCACTGCCTCATTATTCACAGCCTGTCCGAAATTATTCATATACATATAATGTTACTGCTCTACAGTTAATTTTTTGATTGACATAAACAAACCACAGCGTTGCTCTGTAAACAAAATTGATTATCTTTACTAGTTAAACATATTACATTACAACCATTAAACGTATAAACAATAAATCTTACCTGTAAACAAGAATCGCCGTTCATGTTTCTTTTTTCTTGTCAATCAGTAATTAATTGTATTGTACATAAATAATTTACGTTCAGCTCTTCAGTTTACTTACACGTATTTTTGAAACCTATTAGTCATGTTTTGACATTGACAGCGACAGCGAGAAGTACAGTGTCTTATTGACGGAGCAAGAGTGTGATCATATAAGAATAATAAATGTGAAACACATTTATTTTTCATACAATTTTCCCAAACGAATCGATTGATAGGAGAGGGCCGATTGAGTGGCCTGCTAGATCTCCCAACCTAATTTCACTCGATTTTTTTGTGAGGCTGTCTGCCGTCAAAACCCACCAGATAGTACTGAAGATTTAATAAAGATATGAATGATTGAAGATATAACTCCTCAAATCCTAACCAACATAAAAAAGAATTGGAAAATCGCATAGCTCATTGTTCGCTAGTAAATGGTGGCCAATTTGAAAACGTGCTTTGATTTGTTTACTCTTTTGTTACATTTATATCTTTCAGTTGATTTTTTGGATTAAGTGTATAAAAGAAAAAAAATCCTTGAAAAACTTGTTATGTAACTAATTGAAAATTTAAACTTCCTATATGTAGAATTACTATTTTCCAAATCGATATATCAAATATTGGAGTTGTCATTTACAAAGGTAGTGTATGACGCCTTAGAGTCCATAATAATGACGTCATGACAAATCCATTTATGTCCAAATTTGGGCTTTATTAAATTAAGCTTGACGTGTCCCAGGGTGTTTATTTCTTTTATCTGGATAGATTTTATTTTGTATGTTCCATACTCTAGAAATTAAGCAAATGCAAACTGTTCGGTACCAATTTGTCATCTGTCCTTGAACAGAAACGTAACATTTGGTTATAAAATGGGCTAGCTCATTAAAAAAAAGAAAAAAAAAACATTGTTTATGTGCACACAGCCAATGCCAAACACATAATAGTAACAGTGCTGTGAGATTGTTTGGAGACAAATTAGTAAGTTGGATTGACTCGAATGTGGAAGGCAAACTAAATCAAAAAAAAAACGAACAAATTTTAATCTGTCCTTAAAATTATTAAGCATCTTTTTATTTTTAGTAGATAAGTTTCATACAATTTCTCTAATATAATAAAAATCATGAAATTATGCACAAATCGTAAGATTCAAGATACATTGTTACATCTGGCAGTCCTGATGTTTTGTGACAATAATTCTAAAATTCGTGGCCATCGTTGTTTTAGCGAATTTGTTTAAATTTTCACAATGTATAAAATTGTTACACAGCTGTTAGAGTAAAGTTAGTTTTAATACTTTTCAAATTAAATAGTGGTAAGTTTCCCACTCTAATAAGTTATGGAGTATTACGACATCCTTACAAATGTCCTAAGAACGTAACTTGTGCTCAAACCTGCGGCTGATTTTTGGCCAAAGCCAAAGTTTCAGCCGTGGGTGCTTTTCTGGCAGAAGCCGAACCCGAATGTTCACTCTGGTCACAAATACAAAACAGGAATAGTCAGGGTTTAGTGTGTATATTTCGTTTAAATTAATGAAATTATCTTAAATTTTAAGATATCATGTGGTTTAAGGTTTATTAATATGTACTTGTGTATTGTTATTGTCAGAATAAAGATTCTGATTTCGTTTTATTGCTCACATATATTATTAGAGTATTTCAGTGTCAAATCGAAAAATGTTTTGGTAAAAAATTGAAATGCATAAAGAAGTGTTCGAGAGGACATTCAATTGTGGGAAGCGCAACTGATGAAGGTCCCCGACCAGAAACAATATATATTATATTTATATATAATATATATTGTCTTGCGTACAAAGGAATGACACCTCGAAGAGAGAATTGAAAATATATTTAAAAAACTAAAATATTATTGAATATACAGAATGAGTTTTTTTGGATGATCAGTATGGGGATCTCGGAAACTTACGGAGATAGAGCAATCGTTAAATTGGGAAAGATTTTCAGTTATACTGGCCCAATTTAATGACACTTTCGGATTTTTGTAAAAAGTCGTGGCTTATTAGATATTTTGAAAAAACGAAATTCTATCGATTTACTCAAATCCTTCTAGCTCCTTTGTTTTTGGTTTTATAAAAAAAGTGTAAATATCAAAATCGACGGGAATTGTATCCCGAATATGACTGCCATGTTCTCGTTTGCGGGACAGCTCTCGTTCTCGAGATATGACACAAACTTATATTTTATAGGAACCATAGTTGTCAATTACCTCAAAAATTCGGACATTCTTAGAGCTTCTCAACGATATAATACTCGATATAGTTATTTATAAAAATAACGGAGTTATGGATGCTTTTCTCTCTTATTTTCACTTTTAACGTAGTTAGCCATGAAATAGATTGATTTATTAATAACTATTCCAAAAAACATTGAACGATTTTTTTATTAGGTATATCAGATATAACGAGAAAACTAAATAAGTAGGTACTTACTAAATATTTAAGAAATTAAAGTACATAATAATGGTTATAATTTATGTTCGAAACGTCCACCATTGTTATTTAGACAAAAGTTGCCTCTTTTTAAGATTGACATTACCGTTTTCCTCACAGACCGCCCATCAATTTCTTCAATTGCTTCTAATAGCGCCTCCCTTAGGTCACCAACTGTCTCATACAAATTTTATCTGGGGTCGTCTTTGTTCTACATGGAAAGAGTTTTATTTAGCCCAGATATGCTCATTGTGTCTATTGAACATACCACAGTTAGTAAATCTAGTTTCATCTGACCATAACACCTTTAATGGAAACTGTGGATTGTCAAGGCCCATGTCTCTAAACCATGTACAAAACAAAATACTTCAGCATGCAAAGTTTGAGAAACTGAAAGTTTTTACGGGTGGAACTTGTGCGCTTTCAGTACCTTAACTACAGTTCGTTGAGATGTGCCAGCTTCTGCGGCAATCTCACGAGTTGATGTAGATGGATTTTGATTTACCATTGCCAAAACATTTATTTGTGCTGCTTCGTTAATTTGATTACGTTCGTTTGGTGGTTTAGTAAAAGATCCATATCTGCTTAAACTATCGTAAAGCCTCTTAAATGTACATAGAACAGGTTGACGACGATTAAAATATCTATGAAAGTATTCCTCAGCTACACGAACTGAATTTTCATGGCATATGATATAACATTCCAACATATTCAGTTTTTCTTCGTTAGAATATTCCTATTTATCACGAAAAATTGTCAATATCGACTGTCAATTCAGCACTACTAATGAAATTACTCTCAAATGAGGAAACGTCAAAGTGAAAACAATCTTTTTCATGGCTACCTACGTTAAAAGTGAAAATAGGAGAGAAAAGCATCCATAACTCCGTTATTTTTATGAATAACTATATCGAGTATTATATCGTTGAAAAGCTCTTAAAATGTCCGATTTTTTGAGGTCATAGCCAACTATGGTTTCCATTCAAAAAAAGATAAGTTTGTGTCATATCACGAAAACAAGAGCTGTCACGCAAACGAGGACATGACAATCATTATCGGGATACATTTCCCTTCAATTTTGATATGTTCACTTTTTTTATAAAATCAAAAATAAAGGAGCTAGAGGGATTTGACTAAATCGACAGAATTTCGTTTTTTCAAAATATCTAGTAAGCCATGACTTTTTACAAAAATCCGAGACTGCAAATCTTTCCCAATTTAACCATTGCTCTATCTACGCTAGTTTCCGAGATCCCCTACTGACCATCAACAAAAAACTCACCCTGTATAAATAAATATAATAACATTTTTAAATGTATTAGACATTTTTAATAATTAAAATTTTAACTACATGTTTAAATATACTTAGGCAATTAAATAATGAATTATTGAATGAATTCAAATTTTAAATTAACGTAATGTATAAACATGCTAAAAAGAATGGAGTTGTTGATAAGCAAGGTTTTATCAAGCTACTTACACCACGTAAACTTTGTTAATAATCCTTGTCCAAACTATAATTTTTAATATTTTGAATTGTTTCAGGTGAGTGATACCATCAGCACAAGAAATTCTATTGGCAAATGTAGGTAAGAAAAAATATTTTACGGTTTGGTAGTGTTCCGAAAAATCGTTATTTAACATATATCTTACGATTTTCAAAAAATAATGATCTAACTTTACTTATGGAAAAGGGGTAATACTCTTTTATAGGATTGTTATTCTTTGGTACGTACGACGTTTCGGGTCAGCTACCATCGTGAGTTTAGCTTCCTACAAAAGTATGGTCCCTTGAATAATTTATTTAATCTATTCATAGTTATAAGTACGTTGAGGTTCCTATAGCGCTGACATGAAACCGCTACAAATTTTGAATCTCTGTGTACTAGTTTTCCTGAAAGCTCTAGATGCTGAAAATTACATCTCGCGTCAACACGAGAGAAGGTGACAATTATTTAGCAGAAATAAAATCAATGGAAAACTATTTTTCGTCAGGAACTTTTGAAATCAATGTGTACATTAAATAAAATATTTGTAAATAATTATTATGATTGGGTTTAAATCACTTGTGTGAGTATTTAAAGTAATGTCGTTTTGGAAAACTCAAATTGTTTAAATCATATTAAAGTTTATTTTGCCTGTTCATTGGATTTTCTCTTCTCAAAGTTTTTTCCCTGCAACAGAAAAATATTTTAAAATTGTATATGGTGAAAGGCAATTTCGTGAAATTGCCCATTACTGGCTGTCTTTACAGAAATTCTTCTGCACAGTTATTCTGAGAGAAAGAGATATCTACAAAATGGGACGATTGGAGACGTTTCAATTTCGACTCTGGCGTCGTTGTCAATCGTTTAGTAGTGTATTTCGGGGTTTTTTCTAAAAAAATTCGCTTTGATATTGATTTTGTTGTTTCTCAAAAATTATTTGCGCTAATTCTTTTGAATGAAGACGATTGTACGGCTTCTACTTCTGTAGAATTCAGTCGTATCTGGTTACCGACAGTTAAGGAAGAAAATGGAGATTTGCTTTTGAACAACCCAACTATCCCAATAGTTTATAAGGTTTTTCCTATGTTTCCCCTTATGACGTTAATAGGATTACTGAAATAAAAGAATTTTTTGATCACATTTTTGACGAATGTGCTATCTTATATAAAACTCGTACCTAGGAACGCCGCGTTTTCCTTCAATAAACGTTTTATTTCGATTGTGGTGTTATTGCCCAAAAAAACAAAAAAGTAATACAGATTTTTGTTTCGATTTTGATGTTATTTCCCAAAAACACATCAAAATAATCACAACTAATCTAACTGTCAATAAATCATGCTTCGTATCTTGAAAATGCAATTATTATTTATATTATCTCAAAAGAATTAAAGTGTCATTGATATTTAACAAGTTCATTCACTTTCTGAGTAACATGGAGTAAAATATATCCTCGCCACTAAGCCATTAAGTGCTTTCTTATCATAGCGGTAAATTGCCATTTGAGTAAAATATATCCACATATTAGTTATTATTTTAGATTTTGTCAAGAATTGGCCAAATTATGCATGTGACATATTATCAATTTTTTTTCATGTCCACTAGTCTGTGAATAATTCTCCATCTTATTAAATACAAAATATATAATATTTGTTTTATTCCAAAAATATTTTAACTAGTCATGTTTGTCAGCAAAATGCTTATTGTTATCATTAAACTTGTTTTCAAAGGATTGGTTAGTTTTAGCCGTCGACCCACTTACTATCAATTATGTTTACAATAAACAATCATCCGATATATATATCAAGAATCTAAAAAACAGCTGATGAACCTCAACACTTTTTCAAAACCAACAATATTTCACCACATTCATTCGGATAACGTTATCTGGTATTGTTTCCTTAACATCGTAGCTTTGCGGTATATTGTGTAACAGATTTGCTTTGGTCAAGAAACTAATGATTAAGAAGAAATTGTTGCGAAAACTTATTGTATTATCTTTTACTACCGATGAAATTATGCAATGTTATATTTTCATTCATTATTTTCATGTGGCAAATTTTACATAATGTTCCTCATTCGATAACTTAAATATTAGATTTCCAGCTTTGAGAAAACTGCTATTATTTTAGTGAAAATTTTGTACAAAACTCTATCTCAATAATGTTATGCAGTATGCCGTAACTGTACATGTTTTTCAATGCAAGTATATATATACTTTCTAAGTGATACTCGTCATCAGTTGCACTGCTTTCAAATGAACGAAATCTTGAACAATTTCTCAACATTTTAGTGTAAGGGAAATGAGTTAACTAACCTAACTGAATTTTTATGTCTCCAACCTCTTCCGAGAAAAGTGTGAGTCTTAAGCTACATAGGGTATAAATATATCTCAGCACATATATGGTAGATTTCAATCTGCTATATGGTGCGTATTTGATTCTTAATTATTTGCTGTATAGTTGTAGTATAGCATATACCCAAAATACCTTTGTTATTAGTCTAAATGATTGTGACATTTAAAAAAACGAACATGATATATTAAGTGATCTTTCCCATGGTGTGTGCAACCGCTAGATTTTCGCACGTCCCTCTTTACACCTCTTGTGTTCAAAGATCTTACGACGCATATGTCGTTCCTCGCCCTTCAAAACCTGCGTAATTATGCTCTAAACCCGCTGCCGAGTTAGTAACTGAGTCGATAATTTAGGTGCCTCTTTCTTTGCCCCTCACACGCCTTACGCTAATCTATCATTGTCTCCCTCTCCTTGGTCTCTTCCTCTCTTTACCAGTACTCAGTCTTGTCCTTTTTACCACTGCGAGATTGTTCCATATGCTCCCACTACGCGAACTCTTACTCCATATTCATCTTGTCCTCATACGTTCTTTTTGTCATCACCATTTAGTGCCATCCCTTCTGCCTTCTCTGTTACCTTTTTGATATGCGCGATGAAATTATCTTGACATCCAACACCACCCCAAACACTTCGTTTTTTCCGTCGCCAATAGCAGGCCGTTAGCTTCTAACCAGTTTTTTATATTCTGTGGGGCTTGAATCCCCGTTCCATGAGCCTTTTTCCTTTCTAGCCCTCGCTACCACCGGCAAGTCGTCCAGATGGGCAACAGTTCAACAACTTTCCGATAGACTTAACCCAAGTACGGTAATTTAATATTTTTCCATAATGTAGGACCCAACACTGTGGCACTCCCAGATTGAGTCTTACCCCACACTTCGTCCATTCTACCACTTAGACACTGTTTTAAAATATTTACCAGGTATTCAGTTACACCCAGCGGTTTTAACCTGCTCATCATGGTGGAACTCCAATTGTGGATCCATATTTTACTTTCTTTCCTTTTGCTTATTCTCGACCTCCGCATTTCGTACTATTAGTTGGAACTCACACGATCTACACAATGTGTCTATATATATGAAAGTTATAGTAATTTATTCCTTTTAGATGCCATTATACAAGGTGAGTTTTTTTTGATGATAAGTATGGGGATCTCGAAAACTAGCGGAGACAATGGTTAAATTGGGAAAGATTTGCAGTTTTACAGGCCCAATTTAATGACACTTGCGGATTATTGTAAAAAGTCATGGCTTACAAGATATTTTGAAAAAACGAAGTTCTGTCGATTTAGTCAAATCCCTCTAGCTCCTTTGTTTTTTATTTTATAAAAAAGTGTAAATATCAAAATTGAATGGAATTGTATCCCGATAATGATTGTCATGTCCTCGTTTGACAGCTCACGTTTTCGTGATATGAAAAAAACTTATCTTTTTTTGAATAGAAACCATAGTTGGCTATGACCTCAAAAAATCGGACATTTTAAGAGCTTTTCAACGATATAATACTCGATATAGTTATTCATAAAAATAACGGAGTTATGGATGCTTTTCTCTCCTATTTTCACTTTTAACGTAGGTAGCCATGAAAAAGATTGTTTTCACTTTGACGTTTCCTCATTTGAGAGTAATTTCATTAGTAGTGCTGAATTGACAGTCGATATTGACAATTTTTCGTGATAAATAGGAATATTCTAACGAAGAAAAACTGAATATGTTGGAATGTTATATCATATGCCATGAAAATTCAGTTCGTGTAGCTGAGGAATACTTTCATAGATATTTTAATCGTCGTCAACCTGTTCTATGTACATTTAAGAGGCTTTACGATAGTTTAAGCAGATATGGATCTTTTACTAAACCACCAAACGAACGTAATCAAATTAACGAAGCAGCACAAATAAATGTTTTGGCAATGGTAAATCAAAATCCATCAACGAACTGTAGTTAAAGTACTGAAAGCGCACAAGTTCCACCCGTACAAACTTTCAGTTTCTCAAACTTTGCATGCTGGTGACGAACATCGATCTGGGCTAAAGAAAACCCTTTCCATGTAGAGCAAAGACGAACTCAGATAAAATTTGGTTTTAATGTTTGGTGTGGTATCATAGGGTCTACTATTCTGGGGCGTTTTATCTATGACGAATCACTTACTGGGGAGCGCTACTTGCATTTCTTGCAATACACTTTTCAAGACATGTTGCATAATTTGAATTTGAGAACTCGTTTAGAAATTGAGTGGTTCCAACATAATGGATAACTCGTTATTAGTAAGACAACAGGCGGTCTGTGAAGAAAGCAGTAATGTCAAACTTAAAAAGATGCAATTTTTGTCTAAATAACAATGGTGGACTTTTCGAACATAAATTGTAACCATTATTATGTACTTTAATTTCTTAAGTTTTTAGTAAGTACCTACTTATTTAGTTTTTCGTTATATCTGATACACCTAATAAAAAAATCGTTCAATGTTTTTTGGAATAGTTATTAATAAATCAATCTATTTCGTGGCTAACTACGTTAAAAGTGAAAATAGGAGAGAAACGAATCCACAACTTCGTTATTTTTATGAATAACTATATCAAGTGTTATATCGTTGAAAAGCTCTAAAAATGTCCGATATTTCGAGGTCATAGCCAACTATGGTTTCCATTCAAAAAAAGATAAGTTTGTGTCATATTTCGAAAATGAGAGCTGTCACGCAAACGAGGATATGACAGTCATATTCGGGATACAATTCTCTTCAATTTTGATAGTAATCTTTCCCAATTTAACCATTGCTCTATCTCCGCTAGTTTCCGAGATCCCCATACTGATCATTAAAAAAAACTCACCCTGTATATACTTAGCACACAAATATTGAACACTTCCCAGTTCAAATTAAGTTTCCACAAGCTACGTACGTTAAAATGTTAACAGATCGAAAGAAGAACATGTCTTTCAACTCGCTCTTAATAAATGTGGACGTAACACGCGATTTCTTTAACTGCCTTTTCATATTCGGTATCTCCTTCGAAGGCCATAATTTACGAATGAACTCCCATGACGATTATATTTTAAACGAATAGCTTGGAGTTGAAAAGCTGATTTCATTATAAAATGGCATGTTCATGCGAAGCTATTATTTTTTTATATAAATCTCAGTGCTGTAGCCATCGCGCAAGCAAACATTTGTGTAAAAATAAAAAACCTAGGTCAAGGTTGAAAACAATCACGAACAAGAAGTCCTTGGCCCTTTTACGGTAAACTTTAAATATTAACAAGTTGATGTGATGGTCAACGGATTTGTCTTAAAGTTCATATTATGCCCTATTGTCAGTTCTTGTGAAACTTAATACATTATAGTGTGTTAAACAAGTAGACGAAGGTTAGAGGTCCTTACGAATTGCTATCAGACTATATGTTTTTGTTAGTAATAAACTAGCTGACATTGTCTTAACGACCGTAAATCTCATGTTATAGACAATTATATGGGACCTTTCTGTAATGTTTCTTAATATAATGCAGTTTAAATCATCAAAATTGCCCAAGCCGTTTTTGAATAATCGCTTGCCATACATAAAAAAAAGTTGCAGACGAATTGATAACCTCCTCCTTTTTGTAAGTCGGTTAAAAAAGACTAAAACTATGTTGTTTTCGGTAAATTCTCAATCGCAACAAAACGGTGCTAGATACTACATAACTAGAACTGGCTATTCCATTAAAATATTTAGGTTGCGAGATATTCTATGACAGGGACAATGACGCAGAAAAATTCATATTTGCGGAACTATTCGTACAACACTAACAAACAAATGAAAAAACATATAAGCCTATAGCCCAAACTGATATACAAAAGTGAAACGTGGATAACGAGGAGGAATGAAGAAAGCCGAAAACAAACAAAGTCCTTAGGTGAGTGAAATGTTGCAAATAACTAGATATAATAAGAAATAGAGATATAAGAACACATAGAATACCTTTAATATGAACAAAAAAAATAATAAAAAAATAAGTTAAAAGAACTCGTAGAACGATCGGATGAAGACAGCTGCTTGTTAGAGTAAGTTTCTATAAATATTTTAGAAGAAGAAATGTTCGGAGACCTAGGAAAAGAAGGTTACCGAAGAAGCCAAAGTACCTAAATTCTGGAGCGAAGTATAAAAGGAACATTAATGTTAAACTCTCCGAAAAACATAATAAATTTAAAATTTTGCAAACATAGTTATATTAATCTCACAATGTTAGTAACTCTATTTGCTAAAAGACTCCATGTTTTCGGACAATAACACTTTACACATTTCTTTTCCAAGTACAATAAGTATATCAGGCTTTATGTAGATGTCCATATAAAGCTGTCAGTTTATATTGTTGTACCTACTTACTGAGCAATACCATTATTAACAGGAATAGCTCAGCAAAATAAATAATATATCCTCGTTTTTATCTATCTCTAGTAATAAACGATGAAACATTTGTATGCATTTAACGTAATTGAATGAGTCAAACAAGAAGGTCACCTTTGTTTACTATATAGGATTTCAACGAGACGATGTCAAGTTATTTATGGTTTTTATGTTTCCGATTGTTTGTTAACACATATAGCACATATTGCAAAATGTTGAAATTGAAGTTATATTACTCCACAATGCACATATTTTATGCACGCGTTAATTAGAAACTTGTCATCATCCATAT
Organism: Octodonta nipae; assembly: GCA_034190945.1. NCBI lineage: Eukaryota > Metazoa > Arthropoda > Insecta > Coleoptera > Chrysomelidae > Octodonta > Octodonta nipae. The sequence continues at coordinate 44,545,600 of CM067216.1, read as the reverse complement.
TTCGAATAATAGAAACATAATAGGAAGAAACCCTACTGTCTTTTATTTAAATTATTCATCACAAATTAATATTAATAATCAGAATTGCTATTTATCTCTACAATCATTCTAAAACTATCACATATAAGTCTAAAGTGGACTTGTGTTCTCTGCACAACAGATTTTGACTCCACAATAAAAAAATTCAGTGGACTTAGGTGTGGTGATCTAGAAGGTAACTCTTCCACCGATCCGTTAATTATTTATGTACAGCATTTGTTTCACTATTTAATTTCACGTCTATCCTAAATATTTTAAGCAAGATGTCCATCTTACTTGTACATTACATACGGTCTTCCCGATCTTTTCTTGACTGACAATAATCTAATTTTGCAATATATTGTACAAAGCGGGCATAGACGTACAATATACGTAGCTATACACTGTTAGCCACACGGATATTTTGTTTAGTGTTCATGTTGAGAGTAAGCGACGTTGAGAGTTCTAGAATAGATGATCCCATCTATTGCAATGTGTAGTCATTCAGATCTTAGTGCCATTGACAACGGAGTCAGATTAAGACTTTGAAATTTCGGATATTTTTTGGATATATAAGTGTTATTTCCCAATCATGGGTGGCGGGCTTCTCAGACATGAATAGACTGCCGTGAGCCTTCAGAGCTTGCCATAAATTTGCTGACTTTCCCTTCCCCTCATCCAAAATTTTCTGATTTGGCCCTATCTACTACAATTTTTTTTTCTGATTTGCTAAACCAAAAGCTAGGTACGCTCCTGACTATATACTGGATTTGAATTTATCCACACGACTCATTTTGTTCCTAGGCAAAACACAAAATACAAAACTTGTTCAAGGCGAAGGGGGCCACCTTTTGATGGAACTAATTTTGACCTTCATTTTCAAGGTCATTTCATGGTCATAGTATTTTTTTAAACTGCAATCCGTGTTTTTACCATCGAATTCGGGAAGAGTGAGAAATTTTAAGTCTGAAGATATATACAATTTTTTATGAGAATATAATCTTGATGTAAGAAATATGTTAAACTATAGATTTTCACATTCAACCAATATTTTCGATAGAACAAGTGTACAAACAGAGATTGTTTTCTTTTTTACGCCATTTGAAATAGCTTATTAGCGCAAGCATTGAACGAAATAAACAAAATCAGTAAAAATTATTATATATCGTAAGAACGTCTTCAATGATTTATCCAGAAAACAAGACAATTTATTTCAAACTATATTTTTTCTATTACTGTGGTGCGAGAGGTATCACTCAGGTGCTTGTGTCGTTGTTATTTAATCGAAAAATGTGAAAATAGCCATTTCAGATTTTTTAACCTTGAAATAATTTTTTGAAGGTTACCTAAAAATACATTAATATCACTTCAGACGTAAAATTTCTCGCTGTTCCCGAATACTGTATCAAAAATAGAGGTTCTCAACAAAAAACACCTTGACCTTCAAATGACCTTGAAAATGAAGCTCAAGGTCAAAATGTATGAACCAAAAGGTGTCCCCATTCACCGTGAACAAGTTTTGTATGAACTTTTTTAATACCATGCTTCGGAACGGTGCATAGATTAAAATGGCCCACCCGGTATATACGATACCGTTTCGTTTCGAAAAACTGTACAAGAATTTATCCTGGATATGGCTCCCACATCAATGAGTTTGCTGTATTTTCCAGCTTGTTTGTAACCAGCTGTTACAAATTAATTATTACAGACTTGTAAGAAGTAATCTATAATTTAAAATGGGGCGGTTATGAAATTATTGAAACGTTTGTGAGATAACCTTGTTTTTTTGTTTCCTAGATATAACGTATTGAACCTTTTCACATTGACACTTCGTGTGTTCAATTTGAGATCAAAATCTGTTACACAATTCCACAGTAATTATCACGAAACCCTTTTCCGTTAAAAAAATACTCACACGTTACGAAGAGTCCCTTGGAAATCACTCCCTTGTTGAAGGGTTTTGGGTCATTTTCATCGAATTGTTTTCAACAATTTAATTTAAATTCGTCCCTCTCGACAAACGTTCATAAAAGCTATAGCACTTAAACAACAACTAAAACCCACACGAGTTTAAACTGTGGATGGAGTTTAGTTAAGTTTTGAGCAAACAAAATTTGAATGAAATTACCAATTTAAACGCAGCTATTGTTTTACATGTATGTTTTACAGCACGAAACAGTTGACTAAGTAAACTAGTTTTTAAGTTTGGTGGTTTATGTAAGGTCATGTAGAATATGTACAATGTGTTCATGTTTTGTTTGTTTCTGGACAATATATGGGGTCTTCTAAAATTTATAAGTGTAGAAATACTATAATTGAAAAATACAAAAAATAACATTTGCAAAAAAAAGGATGCATTTAACAGACTTCCCAGGAATTGTGTTATGAATCCCAAAAAATTCTAAAAATATATATCTATCAATCTAATACTACAACATGAGCAAGGTTTGTTTATAACCGGCTTTAAAGATTGGTGAGGGTCTCATTTTTGGAAAAAATCGCTTAACTGAAAAACTGAAATATTAAATTATTAAAAAAATTATTGACAGTTTGTAACTATCAACACAGCTGTTTTGTAATTTAAAAGCGTTCAATAGAGGGTGATTTGGTAACCTACGTAAGAGTGAGACTCTTCTTGTAAAAATTCTTTCAATGCAGGGTGATCTAGTGTTCTATTTGAGAGTGAAACTGCTCTTGTAAACATTCTTTCAATACTAATTGTATTTTCCCAGCATTATATTTTTTAAGTTGGACATTTCAACTTTTCAATGTGACAACATTGGCAGAGTAGGCGAATTTTGGATGGGTAAAACCTTATGAGTTCGCATGTAATGTGCATATAAATATAAATTGGTGGTGGTGGTGTAAAATTGTTATTATATAGGGTAGTTCAAAATATGTTGGTCCATAAGAGTTGTTATGCAGGATGGTTAAAATATTGTGTCGAATGGAATTATAGTATACAGGCTGGTTAGAAAAAGCAAGAAAAATTAATAATTATATAGGGTAGGTCATAAGCAGTTGGAAATAATGAGAGCTGACATACAGGCCGGAGTAAAAGTATTGTTATGCAGGGTGGTTTAATAAATGTTAATGGAATGTTTTAGATATAGGGTAGCCCATTAGCAATTGCATTTACAGGGTAGTTGCAATATAGGATGTACTGAAATTATAATTATGCATGATGGTTAGAGTAGTTAAAACATATGTTGATGTGAAATTATAGTTGTACATTCTGATATAAAATATATTAGCAGAAAAATATTATATTTGTTTGCCTATATAGTTTCATGTATAGGGTGGAGCTGAATTGTAGTTATTCAAAGTGGTTAAAAAGTTGCTAGAATATAAATGTATAGTTAAAAAACTTCAGAAACAAAAGTGACCCAAAAGCACACGCTTATACAGAGTGGTTGGAATATGGAATCGAGTCAAACTTTAAAAAATGTTTTAATGGGTTTTCCAGAAGCAGTTACATCTATATTGAAATTTAGGGGGGAGTAGAATTGTAGTAACACCATGTAATTAAAAAAGTTAGAAAAAAATATTATATATGGTAGTTGAAAATAGTTTGCATAACAAATGCCTAATTATTTGGATATATGTACATTTATGATGAAACCTTGAATTTACGACTGAATTTCGGTCACCCAGGTACCCATAACGTATTAATAAAAATAGGTAAAATATAAAATAAAATGGAAAATATTACTTACACTTGTCCCCCTACTAACAGTACAACTTAAAAAATAAAAACTACGACTGCGACTTAGAAAGTCGATTAATAATACTAGATTTATTAGACAAATTTTATATTATTTTATTTTTAGATAAAATTATGTTTCTAAAAACCTTTTTTGTTTGTTCAATCGAGTAACAATGTTCATCGTCATCTTTTTGTGTGTAATGTATACTTTCCAGATTTTAGTGTAAGGACATCAAAAAGCCCTAAAACTACTGCTACCATCGAGACTATATGTGGTGTTTTTCCCAAAAAACTCAGAAATAAAAAAAACAGAGATGCCACAGCTACCTTTCTGAAAATATCGAGACTAGTCTCAGAAGACAGGAGAACCAAAAATACACCATTTTCATGGCTTCGACATAAGTTTGGTGTATATAAATGGTATTACCTATTTCCGTTGGCTCGTATTAAGAGAAATATTTGAACTCCAAATAAACATTATTTATTCACTCGAAAATCACAATTCAGTACAATCAAACATTACACTACCATACCAAATAATTTACTTAACTATCTTCACTTGTTTCAAACGCATCGTGTTATATATTAAATGAAAGGGCTCATTATGACGAAAACAAATATATTGTTTTCATATTTTTAAAGTAAATAAATTAGAAGATATTAACAAAAATGTAAAAAAAAATTACCCATCCCCCCCCTATCTCCGAAACCATAAGCTGAAAAATTTTGAAAAAAATGGAGGTATAGCCCCTCACCTGAACTTTACTGGAAAAATAAGGAGAAACCCTTAATACTCATTTTGGGGGGCAAATTATAGAATTAAGTGGAAAATATAAAATTAAAATTGTTTCTAAACCATCATGTTATATATCAAATGAAAGGGCTCATTATGACGAAAACAAATATATTTTTTCATATTTTTAAAATAAATAAATTAAAAAATATAAAACATTTTACCCATCCTCCTCTTATCTCCGAAACCATTAGCTGGAAAATTTTGAAAAAAAATGGAGCTATAGCCCCTCACCTGAACTTAACTTGAAAAATAAGGAGAAACCCCTAATACTCATTTTGGGGGGCAAATTATAGATCATGAAATATATCAAATCACAGGGCTCATTATGATGAATACAAATATTTTTTTTAAATTTTTTAAATGAATATTTTAAAATATATTAAAAACATATTTTAAAAAAATCACCCATTTCCCCCGTTATTCCTCAAAATATAACACCTAAATTTTTTGTTTACAGGAAAAATATGAAGAAATCCCTAATATTAATATTGGGGGCCAAATTATAGAATTAAACGGAAAATAAAAAAAAATTAACGCACCTCAAATGAAAGGGCCCATTATGAGGAATACAAATATATATTTTTCATATTTTTAAAATTAATTGTTTACAAGATATTAACATAAAGATATAAAAAAGTTTCATTTCTCGCTTTATTTCCGAAACCATACTACCTAAAATTTTGAAAATAATTAGGGCTACTGGGGCTCACTTGAAATTTATAAGAAAAATTATTAGAAAACCCCCATAGTAATTTTAGGGACAAATTCTACAATTAAATGGAAAATAAATATTCAATTTTCAAATGCATCATGTAATATATCAGATGAAAGGCTCATTATGTGAATTACAAATATATCATAATTTTAAATCATTTGTTTAAAAGATATTAACAAAAATATTGAACATCGACTTAATTCCCACTTCAGAAACTACACTATTTTAATTTTGAAAAATATATTGTATTTGTATTTTTAAATAATTTGAATACTGATTTAATAATTTATAATTTAAAACTTGACTTATTTTGCCCTTTATCTTCCAATCTGCAGAGCCTCAAAACGCTGACAGTAGATTATAAAAGGCTTCTCTGAAAGTTTATTAGTAAAATAAAACTCAATGTTAATTTTTGAAGGCCAAATTAGAAAATTAAATAGATATGTATTCTGATAAAAATCAAGCGAATCCTGAAGCAGATAAAATAAAAAGTCTATGTGTGGAAAACCAAAGTGTATATTTTTATAAATTTAAAACGCTTCCTTTAAAAGATATTAGCGTAAATATGAGAAAATGCCCTCATTCCCTGCTTGTCTGAAACTGGAATATTAAAATCTTGAAGGTGGTATAGAACCCTTAGTATGCGGGTCCAACTCGCACTTGACAAATTATTTTTTAATAGGCATCTCTTTAATAATTGACAGCCTCTAGAAAACACGTTGCTTTTTCGTTTACTCGGACAGATGTAGTTTTGTCACAGTGACAAATTTTGGACAATAATTCGCTTCAGTAGGTTCATTTTCATGGTGTACAAGTCTCTATGTTTTTTTCCAATTTGTGGCCATTTCCTCTCCTAGAGCACTTGGTATCGGAAGTATGGGCTTCAATATGATCAGCTATAGCTGCAGTTGCAGTATTCTGTCGACTGGGACTGCTACATAAAGAGCCATATGAACTAGCTGTAGATCATTATCCATTATCTAACTATAACCATTTTTAAATTCAGAACTACTTTGATTATGTCTCCTAGATGTCGCTATATACATTTCGCGTTTAAATAACAACCCTATGTTTGAAAAACATATGTGTGCATTACTTTGGTCGTTCTGTGGTTGAAAGTAGAGTCTAGTAATATTATATTATCGTTTGTAGGGTTATAAAATCTCTAAAATTAGGTCTCATAATTATAGTTATCGATCACGTATTTATATATTTATGACACCGTTTATGAATACGACTTTGGAAGACCTTAGTGCCATTGGGAAAATTACAAACTGTTAATGTTCTTTTATATGACCTCGGAACGGCACATATATTTTATGGGCATATATATCGAAAATTCAATTTGTCGATTATTATCGTTCTTAGATCAGTATTTGGTGTTTTATGGATAAGCTATGAAACAGAAAATGTGTTTGTCCTATTTGTGGATTTTGTTAACAATGAAAACGATCTACGACCCCTATTGAATAATGATTTTCCAATACTTGTACGTTCCAACAAAATGAAGTAGATGATAATTAAAAACGATTTGGAATTAATGAAAATTGATATTTAATGATAAAAGCTACTAGTAGAAACGAAATTTGTAGAATAGTCCTCACTGTTCAAACAATGGCGCTTGCTTAGAATTAGTGGCACGGGAAATCATAAATTTGATTTCACTGCCAAGAAAATAACTCCTAATCGTATTTACAGTCGAATGATCTCATTTCGATTTGCACTGTCAACAAACCAATAACTGATTAAGCGATGTAACAAATGAGGACGAAGGCAAGATTTGTTGTTTTACATTGTTTGGTAGAAAACAGAACTCTTTCTTAATGATCTGTAATGATTGTTTTGAAGTCAATCTTTAAAAGTTGCTGTGTAAATGTTCCACAAGTCTCGAAACATTCAGAAGGGTTTCAAAGAATACATGAATTTTTCAAAAATTAAATCCCAAGTTTACACCTTTGTGATTCTTGTCTAGATTTGAATATAAATAAGGCAAATTAATCATCATCAACGTATTTTAAATTATGGTTTAATTTAACGGGCCACTTCAAAAAGGGATCCGAGCTGGGCTAAGATATGTTAAATAAAGTAATTGCAGCAAAAGATTTCAATTCATTCATGAAACAACTAAAAAAGGTTCTACATTACAAAGCTAGGATAAAAGAAATCACAAACAATTAAGGCCATAAAATTGTTGAAGACGCAATTTCAAAGCATTGAGTAGTGTATGCATGCTTTGAATTCTTGTTAGACAAAGAAAGCGAATAGACTGAGTATTACGGAAGATGGATGGACTTTATTTTTCTGAGTTCTTTGGGAATGACGCCAGATTGTGGTTTACTGTGTGGAACGTCTTGACCAGATCTTGAAAAGTGAGAACAATTTGTGTAGTTTTATCTAAGCTATTATATATTAAATTGTGTAACTTGCAAGGCACCTCATGTTTTAACTTTTTAACCGACTGATCGCCACCTCCAACCAGAAGGAGGTTATTAAGTTTCAGAGATTTCTCGAAATGAAATATCCGCCTCCCTTATACTAGTAATTAGACCTCTTTCTTTCAAATTTACTTAGCTGGTGGTACATTCTATGTACAAGTACACTTGGCATTGTAGTATTGCTAAAAATCGATTTTAGATACCATCAAACAGTTTGTTTTTTGGTAAGTTTTATAAAATGCACTAAGCGACTACAATATTAATTGATAAAAAAGGTTACTTGAAAAAACGTTCACCAAACTTTACCAATTTTAAATCATTTACTCCTTTACTATAGCATCTATGTTTTACCAAAGCAATATCTATTTAAAAATAGTCAAAGAAGAAACTGATCGTACCCTTTTCCAACCGATTTGCTTTTTTCTGTTTTGATTATTAGCTCCGGACGCCCTTCAGTGCAGAATGTCAAAATTAATTCTTCATATTGGTTTGTTCATAATAAAAAAAATATTATTTACAACGCCAAACAGTGCCGCCAGATTGCTTGGAGACAAAATCATAAGATGTGTTGACTCCATTGTGAAAGACAAATTTAGTTACATGAAACACTGAAAGTTATGACCCTTCGATAACGTTATCCTATATAGACATGCTATTGAAATAGAACCGACGAAAAAGTATAATACATAATCATCGACATTTATTGAGCGCTCGCAAGTTTGCAACTTTCATTGCATTGTAAATATGGTTTGTTAACTCACATCAGAATTATGTTGCACCTGCTCAATTTATTTCTGATATCTTATTTTAACCTTATACTTTTTATTTAGAATCTTTCATATAAATTAACTAAGATTACCAAAAATCGTGAAATTATGCACAATTTCACGGTAGATAGATCTGCCAACACTGAATTCATGGCTATCTGCAGGAAATTTGATTTAAATTTTGACATTTCATTACTTTAGTATCGATTAGATTTAAAGTGTTCAATTCAGTCAGAAAAGTATTCAAAGTATTTTCAAGGTTTGAATTTCAATTCACAGAAAAAAAATTGTCAAAAATGGGTGTCTTTAACTAATATTAATTAACACTACGTGATTCGTAGTTCTTTATATTTAATCATAAAACAGAAATCGTCATGGGTTACTAGGTAGGTATGTGTGTTTTAATTCACATTAATGAAAATATATTGAACCCTAAGATATTTTAAATTTTGTATATTGAAAATCATACTGAAAATAAATGTTTTCTGATCATCTGGGTATCTTATATTTAATTTATTTTACATTATATGGTCCCATTGCTGCAAAGTTCTGACTTTTAAAACCAGGTGACTAAGTTTTACTTAAAAGAAAAATATTTTCAAAAGTTGTTTCGATTTAAAAAATGTACCTACCTATTAATTAGGTTAAGTACATTTATTATAAAGTAAAATATATTTTTATTCCACACATTTTTCCTTTTCGGAATTTTTTCATGCGATTATAATTCTATCATTAATATAATATTATTTTCACAATAGTCCGAAGATGTAAAACGAATCATCAATCAGCGGACAATAGAAATGACATTAAGGGCTAGAATTTTCATTGGGGTGTTTGTCATCTCTATTATTGAAATTGTTGGAGTTTTAGTGACGGAAAATTCTAGGTTACTAAGAAAAATCTACCGATAATTACCTCGGACATCTTGCATATTCATTATTACATTTGTGACAATGTATAGGACATATTTATGTGAGAATAATCCTACAATAACAAACATAAATAAAAAATAATTCCGTTAATTATTTCTACAAATGTTATCCAAAGAAAATAATAAGGATAGCAACGTCCTGGCCTACTTTTCTAATTTCGTCTCAACTGTATTTCTTATACAGACAAAATAACGCCAATAATGTTCAACTTATAATTTTAATGCTAGCGATCATTAAATTTACACATCTTCTTCATGATGTTGCGATATCTTTGTGAGTGGGTATATGTTTTCGTTATTTCCCTTTTTAACAATTAAAAATATTTAAAACTGAATGCCTTTTTATTGTACAGATAAACACAAAGTATTGCTCTCACATTCAAATCTTTTCTCCTGCTTTAAAACGTGACGCTCAAAATATAAATGAGGCTCTCACTCACATTTTCAAATGAAACCTCATTATACTCCGAGTATTATGTTATCCTGTGAATATCCTGATTTGTAGAAATGAATTCCATCCTTAAGCCTTATATATTATTGAGACCCGGAAAAGGTAGAGCAACCCGCAGCTTTAGTGAATAGAGGTGTACTTCGTTATCAACATTTTCTTTTGTGTTACACAATTCCGAATGCTAGTAGTGTGTGTGTGCCCCTGCTTTAATAAATTTCAACGAACAAACAATTCTTTCTTATTTTACAGCCCGGTGACATCTATACGTGTGTGGAAGGGCTATAGAATAGCGTGTTAAGAGTAAAATGGAGTTGCTTTAAGTAGGTGTTGGGGAGAACATTGGAAAGAAAGGAAAACAGAGGTGAGGAGATCCGCAAAGGAGATTTGAAATTATTGCTGACCCGAAAAAAGGGGATGAAATCAATATTTAGATGGTGAAGAGCTAATTCTTTGTCCTTACAAACGATTAACAAACGAGATGTTGATATTAATAATATTAACTTTGATTCCATATACATGATAAAAACATTCTGTATGTAATGCGTCAGTAAGTTAATTACATAAACAATTAAGAAAAGTATTGTCTTAGATATTGATTTAAATTATATAATTACCTATCTGTCAGTAAATTTAAATCCGTCTTGAAATGTAAAAATATCGAATTATTTTTCAACTGATTCGGTAAATAATTAAATATTATTTTACCCAAAATATGTAGTTTTTAAGATTCCGTATATACAATTTTCTCGGAAACTCCTGAACGAAAAATGTTGGTATCACTGTGTAACTTGGCTACCCGATCAAGATATCGTAAATGAAGTAATTTTGATATTAGGGGTACTTCTGGAGAGAAAAAATTAAAAAAATCAGCCATTCTCCCGTCCTTATCCCCGAAACTACTAAGCCAAAAAAATAGTGGATATAGAGCGCTGCCTAAACTTAACAGAAATAAAACATTTAAAAAATATATAACCGAGTTCCACTTATAACTAAAAAGTTAAAAATAATTATAACAAAATACAACTCTAGCAAATAAATAACACATTCAATGTTGTTAGGAAGTAAAAAATGTAAACATTAAAAGGTGCTCATTCTGAACAAATTAATTACCTACCAATCTAGTCGGTGCCAAGCAACAATCAAGTTTGATGCAGTAGTAGATAAGTACGCAAAGAAGGATTTTTGATTTGCTTGGCACCGACTTCAAAAATATACAAAATGGGTAGGTAATTAATTTGTACAGAATGAGCACCTTTTAATGTCTACATTTTTTACTTCCTGAATAGGTACCTAACAACATTGAATGTGTTATTTATTTGGTAGAGTTGTATTTTGTTATAATTATTTTTAACTTTTTAGTTATAGGTGAAAGTCGGTTATATATTTTTTTAAAAATGTTTTATTTTCAACATTTTAGTTTTTTTGAACTCAGGTAGTTTTCATTCTTTATTTTTTATTTTGTATGTATAACCTTAATAGACAGGACCAGGTAACATCGAAAGCTTCAACATTACACAATGATACATTTTCATTTAAATTTGTAAATGTTTATGAACAAAATGTATTAGTACGCGTTAACTTAATAAGCCCAAAATATATTTATGCCTTATGGACCAAGCCATGTAACCTTTTTTTCAACATTTTTTGATAACTCTGTATAACAATAGATAATTTCACTCCACCCTATGTACCAACCATCCACGGACAAGCATACATTTGTTAGCTGCCTTCTGTAAACTATAGGACGGAGTAGAATCCGTCCCATATTTACGGAGTCAAATCCGTCCTATATTTCAACCATACTTTCATCTCCTTGTGGGCTACCCCATAAATTATTTGTATTTTTAACCGACTTCAAAAAGAAGAAGGTTCTCAATTCGTCTGTATCTATGTTTTTTTTATGTTTGTTCACCGATTACTCGGAAACGGCTCGATGAATTTCGACCATTTTACAAGATCCTGTTTGGGGGGATAGCGAAGTGGTCCCATATTTTTTTCATTAAAATAGCTTTTACCGTTTCTTAGAAAATGGGGATAAACTATTTTTACTTATTCTCATATACTCTATGCCTTGGTGGAGGAGCCGGTATTATTATAAAATTTGAAAAATTTTATTCGGAACGTGGGACAAATTGAAAAAAGGTTGAGTTAGTCCCGTGATATCTCAAAGTGGTCAGAATTTTTTTTTTCTTCAAATAACAAAGCTTGTATCGTTTCTTATAGAATGGGGGGGAAATGCGATTTTTGGTTGAGTAAAATCTTATGAATTTGCATATTAATTTCACGCATATTAATATAAATTTGTGGAGTAAAAATAAAATTATATGTAATGTAATTATAGCATACAGGATGGTTAGTAAAAAGCAAGAAATAATTATGTAAGATGGTTAAAAAATGTTAATAGAAGGTTACAGCTGTAGCTATAACTCATTAGCAATTACAGCCATTGCGTCACTGAAAATTGTAAAATAAATACATTTTTAAAAAAACAAAACCGACTTCAAAAGAAAATTAACTAAAAACCATGAAATAATATTTTGCTACAATTAAATATTTTTATGAAGTCGGTGCCAATTTGAACAGCCAAGTTACTAAGTACAACTCATCAATGTACCCCACAAAATATTTTCACTTTCGCTTGGCACCGAATTCATAAAAAGTATTTAATTGTAGCAAAATATTATTTCATGCTTTTTAGTTAATTTTCTTTCGAAGTCGGTTTTTGTTTTTTTTAAAAATGTATTTATAACATTTTATATTATCGCCCTGTGTAACATTAATTCCTCTCCACACTTTCTGCAACTTCTTATGAGCTATATAATAAATAATTTTTTAATCACACTGAATAAATATAATTCAACTCGAGCATATATTTCAATCATCCTGTATATGATATATATGATTTGTTTACGTCCACATCATATAACAGTTTTTTAATCACCCTATATAATTTTAATTTCACATTTTTTCCAACATTTTTATACCACCAAACATCCACTCCACCATACATTCCAACCATGCTGTATATACGGCTGCCTGTGGACCAAGATCATTCTACTCCGTCCTATATTTCAATCATCATATAAATGCAACTCCTTCTATCACTATACTTTGTGATTTTGTTTGCTATAACTAAACACCCTGTGTATAAACGCACCAAATAGCAGTTTAGAGTTTGACATGTGTTGTCACTGAATTTTATATTAGGCCGGGAAAATGTGACAACCAAAAGCACCGTCTTCGCAAAATGGAAATTTTTTTTAAATAGGTATTTGCCTGGTATACAAACAAAACGAGCTTGGTACTCAATGATTTAAGGAGCCGAAAATACTATGCTTTACTACCTATATGCTTGAGATGTACATAGAAAATTTTCAAATTCGCAATTAAAACTTCCCGTGCCTAAAATTCCCGCACTATTACATTGGAATTAAAATATTTATGAGGAAATGTCCGTTTGTCATTTCGAGGAAATTTTTGATAAGAATTTTGGAATTTAATGCGATTTTCTGCAAAACTGCAAGTTCCACGTCGCAGAAAAATATAGGAGATCACCTAGGGATCTTCCTTAATAGATTAAACGTTAATAAACTATACACATCCATAAATAGTTTTCGAAAAATCGACCAGTATGTTAGGGATATTGGTCGATTCCCATGCAGACATCTATCTGTTCATTCACAAATTTCATCGCTTTACCAATAGAATTCATTTCCAAAATTTGTAGTTTCACCAATCCGAATATATACTCTATTAAACAAGATCATATTCATTCAAAACCGTTCACCACAAGAGAAGAAATCAAATAACATACATACAAAAAAAAAATGCGACGAATTAATAACCTCCTGCTTTTTGGAAGTCGGTTAAAATAAGGAAAAACCATTAATTTCAATTTTGAGGGAAAAATTACAGAACTATGAAAAGTTAAAAATTCAGAATTTTTTATTTGAAACATGTAACACAGCAAATGAAAGAGCTCATTCTGAGGAACACAAATATATTTTTTTCATATGTTAAAAATAATTAGTTTAAAAGTTATTAACACAATTATACAAAGATTTAACAATTCTACCTTCTCTCAAATCAAAGGGGTCATTATGACGAATACAAATATTTTTTTTCATATTTTTTAAATATGAAAAAAAATCTTATCTTCAGAACTATAATATGTAAAAAAATTAGAGACATAGGGCCTCACTTGAATTTTATTGAAAAAATTTGGAAAAATCCCTAAATCAATTTTGGAGGACAAATTGTAGATTTAGATAGAAAATAGAAAAATAACTTTTTTTAACGCTTTATGTAATATATCAAACGAAAGGACACATTATGAGAAATACAAATATATTTTTTTGACATTTTAAAATAAATGTTTTAAAATATATTTACAAAAATATCTAAAAAATACACATTTCCTTCTTTATTTCCAAATCCATGACCTTAAATTTTGAAGAAAATAAGGATTATAGGGCCTTACTTGAATTTTATAGGATAGATTAGTAGAAAATCCTAATATTAATTTTGGGGCTCAAATTATAGAATTAAATGGAAAATAATATTTTTTATACACATCATCTAATATAATTAATGAAAGGGCTGATTATGAGAAATACAAATATAAATTTTTCATATTTTTAAAATCACTTGTTTAACAGCTATCAAAAAATATTAAATAACGACATATTCCCCTTACTACACGACCCAAGATTTTGAAAATAATGAAATATAGGGCCGCACTTGAAAATTACGGGGGAAATTCCGAGAAATCTCTTATATTAAGTTCGGGGTCAAAATCACAGAATTAAATGGAAAATTATTTTTTTTTTCAAAAGCATCATGTATATCAAGTAGAAGAATAAGGAATATAAGTATATATTTTTTCATATTTTTGAAATAATTTGTTAGTTATTAAAAAAAATGTACAAAATTCGACCTACTAAGAATTGGTCTACATTGTACTAACTGTAAATTGTTAACCGCAAAATGAATATCAGCGAGATCAAAAAGTTGTTTTCTCTTCTACAAAAATACTAGAATGAGACAAAGAACTTTTCCGTGAAGAAAGTTGTGCCCGTTCAATAAGAAGTAACACTGTACAAACAAACATAGGTTCAACAGGAATTATTCATAGATGTATTCTAGGTTGACCTGCAGAAGACAACAACCTAGTTGTCGAAACGAATAATGAAAAACAAAAATTTTGTCTTATTAACAAATTTAAAATGTACGTGTAAGTTCGATATAACTCAAGAACTTTCCCATAATTACTTTTCTGATGATATTGCTAATACAAGTTTTCTAATTTCTACAATTTATAGAAATATTTGTTGTACTGTTTTGTACTGAGAAACGTATAAAAGAAGCAATGAAATGATTTATTTTTTATAAGAATTCATTAACAACTACACATTTATGGACTATAAATTTCATTCCAATGTAGTCATTAAACATTTTATTAAAATGGAGAAGTATTTTTACTGCAAATTGATAGAACATTAAATTTTACAGTGCAAATTACAAGATAGTAATCTGAAAGTAGGATTGCCAACAAACTTTCACATGAAGTCAGTTAAAGATTAGACAGAATAGACAGTATCGGCATCGATGACCTTGTTAGATGATTTGATTTGTATGTAAATTTGACACCGTTATACTTTTTGGTAACTTGGCTTTGAGATTCTAAGACAATTATATCTAAGGACTAGCTGATTCACTTGAAATAAAAGTAGTTCAATATATACATATCCCAATTTTTGGTATTTATCTTTTACAGTTAAAACCAAAATGCACATATTTCCTTAGTTTGACAGTCTTTATAAAATATTGACGATATGTAAATCCCATAGCACTCTAGCTGAATTTGATTAGGTAGTTGTATAGATTGTTCTAAATTTAGATCAATTTATTACATCTGAGTTAGTTAGTAAATTTAAATACAGGGTGTAAACTGTTTGAGTGCAAAGATTTTGAGGATCAATACTGCGGCTCAAAACATATAAAAAAGCTGCATAACATATTCAGAAATATACTATAGTTTTGCCAAAAAAAGTTAGAAGTTAGGTAGCCATTATTATCGTTAATAATATACTATTTCTGGCTTCAATATGCTTATAAAGCTAAGTATGTAAATACTCAATAGTTTATACTTAATAACTGTATTAACAAAGAAAATTATTATTTAAACTCTAAAATCTGTTATAATTTTCCGGGTGTTTCTCCGAACAGATGTGGCAACGTGCCATTTAAAAACGCCGAGCTTGGTACATGTTTACTTTTAAATACAGCTGACCGATTGTTTTATTGCTGTATAGGTTCTTGTGGGAAAATTTGTATCAAGTGAAAGTGATTTGCGTGATATTCGATGTAGATATCGTGATTTTATCTTCATTTAAAAAATATATTGCAAAAACAAATAAAATCGGTTGTGGATTATGAGTTCAAGTGTGACGATATTAGTTTGTGATAAATAATGGCAGGCTACATAATTAGGGACAGGCTTGACGTGCTATTAATTTGTGGGGAAAGCAGATGTAATAGGAAAATGTTGAATTTTGAATACTCACTATGAAGAATTCGTTTGTTCTTCTGAGCTCTATCATAATGACATGTCCTGTAAGTACATAGGTATTTATATGTCTAACATAAATAATATTAATTTAATTAGTAATATATATTTTTCAGATAATTTAACAGATAAAAGAAGTACCTACATATAAGAAATGTTTAATATACTTTTATCGAAATGTTTCTATATCATATGTAAACAACCTTGTATCCTCCCTTCTTCAACTTGATGCATGAAATAAATCGCCAAATATAAATATTTATTTCAATACATAGTTGTTAAACGCGTACTTGTTTGAAAATGATACTTTATAAGCTTGGATTTACCTAAGTAAGTCTAACGGCCCTAGAAACAACATAATTATTCAATACACAAAGAATTACAGGTGTTCATGTTTTTGTGGTGACTCATTTCTTTATTATTTGCACCAAAACAGAATCTGATTTTACCGCGACGTTGCCGGAGTGACAATAATTTACTTAACGTGGAATTTTCTCGCTTAGTTAGGCCTATAGACCATAATGTTATACGAGTTTTTTGTTTTATTTGGTGTATATTATCGAAACCTAAAATATATGCAGTCAACTAATTATACCCTGTATAATTATTTTCTCACGTCCTGCACCAGGTCCAGATACCACGAGGAGCTGAGTCGATATCTATATGGAAAAGTACTCGGAGTATTAATTTGAAAATTGGTATACGAGGTTTTTTCGAGGAGCTGATTTCAATTAAAATATTTTCAGTTATCTAGGACTTCTGGTGCTACCAGAAGTGGATACCAACTTTGTTTTTTTAATGGAAACTCTGTTGTTTATAACATTTTTAGAATCTACGATAAATTTCAAAAAACTTCATGGGAAACACCTAATGTCTAAAGGACTCCAATTGAAAGTTATTTCAATTTTTTTGAAAATTTTGATAGATCACAAAAAAGTTTATTTGTTGGAAATAATAGGGGCCAGCTCAAAAATTGCCAGAATTTGCCTGAATTAAACTTGAGGCTTCCTAAATCTTTGGAAAACGGAAACTGACGCCGAAGGCAAATCTCAAAAGTCGTCTAGTTAATTTTTGTTTAATTGCAACCTCCTTTTTCTCAATGCTAATGAATTCTACGGTTAAAATTCTCTATTGGCATTGGAGGTATCTGCATTATCAGTAGGCTTTTTTGAAAGAATCGACAAGAAAAAAATGAACATTAATTTGTTAATCATTTATGTGATTATCCAGATATACCAATGCATATTCACACTGGCCTTTTGTTAAAATCCGAAAGAAAATTAATCTGTCGTACACAATGGATGCAGTGTCTAAGTACTTCTTGGGAAATAATACCACAGTTAAGAAAATTGCTGTATATTCCAAACGTTTAGGGGTCTAGGTCAGACCCCATTGTCAATGATTAAGAAACTTTGGATAAAAAGGACTTGTATAAGAGTTCCTTTTAAACCAAATTTAAACGCCATTGATTACGAAGTGAGAATAAGATTTTGAAACGTTTGGAATTTTAGAATATTCGGCCTTTTTTCTCAAGTGTAGTGACGTTTTCCAATAAAATATTTGAGAGACATATAAATATTGTTCCAAATGAAACGTGTTAAAAAGCTAACCCTATTTGTTAACTCGCATATCTCTAAATAAAAAGATTAAAGACCACTTTAATAGGATAAATAATAAATTACTAAATAACAATACATTAACAGCGTTCTAAAATGGAAATCTGATCGCTGTACAATCCTAAACCAAAATCTGACCTATTATCATCTTACAAAAGAATTTAATTTGGCAATGTTCTAAAAATACTAACGCTCACTGTGGTTTAAATAAAGTTGATTGGATGATATAAGTTGGAGGTCAGGACCAAGCGTTGCAATAAATGTGTTATATTTATGGATGAACGAAATTAAATTGGTGTTAAAAAAAATACGCTGACATTCAGAGGCACTTCTCACATACGATTAAAGTTGAATAATTTCAAGTCATATACTTACGTTGGTGTTTTGCAATCATTAATGCTTTACTCGTAAAATACAAAAATACAGCCTTTATCGGCAGAAGTTGTTTTCTTTGTTTTCTTGTTTTACCGTCCTTATGGGTATATAAATTAATAAGAACGACTAGCAAGTGCCTGATTTTTCAACATGGAACACAGCTGCTGTGTAAATAATGAGTTCTTTGTCAACCTTGATTATCTTCACTTGGCCGCAGGGTTTCTAGTACCAATTAATTTGACAGTTGACAGTCTTCTCTGCTTCTTTCCACATGAACACACTCACGGCAGAAGAGTTTTGGAAAATTATTTAAATTTATTTTGAAGAACTTGGTAAAAATTACTTACTGTACACAAGATTTGAAAAACTTGTTTGAATTTACTTTCAAGATTCAATCAAATAACTAAAGTCAGCTTTTTAGGCTTATTTTATTTATTATTTAAACTGGGAGAATACATATTAACGTTGAAGCGCTTAGCAACCTAAAGTAGGCCGCAGACGTCATTCTAAACACAGATAATCTAACAAAACTGTAATTACACCTAAATGAACTGAAACAAGCATTTGCGGATGCACATTGAACTAAACACCCTTGGGTAAAGGAATTAAAGTTTTTGGGACATCACGGACCCGGCTATGAAATGGAAAACTCTTATTGAAAAACTTTAGCAGAGCTTGGAATCAATTTAGTGAAAAATCTATGAAATCGGCACATGTAGAACCAACTTTATTAACTTATTAAATATATACAATTCACTGATTAAAAGCAAATGAGGCTACGATGCCATCTGCGACAAAATCGGCAATAAAAAATTACCGAAAACTTAGATGTCTTACGAACAATCTAGTATGAGGAGAATTCAGAACTAGCCCAGTCAGGAGTCTTCATGCTACAACAAACAAACATCTACAAGTCTCTGCAACTTTAAAATAACTAGATATAAATATATATAGACTATAGATATAAATATATAAAGACAAAACAATTAGGTACCATTTTCGCTTCTGTCTCTCAACAGATTTTCTTCATTTTTGTTTTGTTTAGTAGCTACTGACGACCTTCAGTGCAGAATGCTAATAATAATTTATAATATTGGTTCATTCATTAAATAACATATAATAAAAATTCATTATTTACGTTCATACTGTCAACGGCAAACAACTGAGAGTGCCTCCGTACCGCCTGTTTGATCTGTGGTGCCGCCGCCGCCAGACGGTCAAAACTCAAAACATTAAGTAATTATATAAGAAGGGAGCGATCGTTAGATATATTCTTAGAGCATGTACTTCTGGAAGTGGCATGAAAGCGTTGCTATTGTGGTAAAATAATAAATGTAGTAGATCAGTATTAATTTTTTGACGCGTTGCAGTAACTTTCATATTAAATATTCTGATTTTAATGTGAATTTAATTATTTGATTAATATATTGTTGTCACAACCTTCCCGAAGGTGTTGTGTAAAAAATTGTCAGACAGCGGACAATAGAGAATGTATTAAATATTTAAGTTCTCTTAGGGTTGTTAGTCCTCTCTTTTCTTTAATATTCCTGAACTTGATTGAAACCGCAAACGACAAAAATGTTAGGTTGCAAATAATAATTATTATATCGAATATTTTGCCATCAGCGGTTCCAGCCAAAAATTTGAGGAATCATTCATTTGTCAAAAATATTTCGAATACCGATATTTTATTACATTTTTTATTTTCTTTT
Organism: Octodonta nipae; assembly: GCA_034190945.1. Classification (NCBI taxonomy): domain Eukaryota; kingdom Metazoa; phylum Arthropoda; class Insecta; order Coleoptera; family Chrysomelidae; genus Octodonta; species Octodonta nipae. Next base: position 44,525,510 of record CM067216.1, on the reverse strand, counting down.
TACTTCAATAGATTTGTCAATATGAGTGGACAAATTTGGTCATTACATCTACTTCTCCGATTTCTCCACAACTCTGTTTCTTATAAAAATATACTTTTTACAACTTCATGAAATAGTGTAGAATTCCGACCACTGGGCGATCACTAGTTGTATTAGATAATCTGTCTTCCTGGTTGCAAACTCCATCCAAATCTTAAACAAGAAAACCTAAACTCAAACCCTGGAAAATGAATCCAAGGTTGTTAACCTCAGTTATTTTTTAAGCACTTATATTGTCCCTACATATCAAATATCTGAGTTTTTCTTCGGCATACAGGTTAGGTTAGGTTGAGTTTGGCCCTCTAAGCATTCTAAAAACATATAAAGTGTATTTTAAAAACACCCAACAAAATTTTTAGGTTCAAGGTGCTAGAGTCGCTAGAATTTTGTGAATTATTTCTTGCTATTGGAAGATTTTCTGTAGACATTTGGAAAGATCCTTGACTACCCTGATAGGCCACATATGTTAGAATGTCTATAATTCAATATTTGTTACGTACCTGATATACAGCAGATAGAAGTGGTCAACTATTGAAAACCTAAATTTCGTCCTATTCTAAACGCAAGGATTATTTACAAAATTAATGTGTATTTGATATTATGATCAAAGATTAAAGAAGTGTCGAGTATCATAAAAAATCGGGCTGCTTCGTAATTTTACAGATACGTTTAGGTATATATAACAACGGGATTCTGTTTTTCTCTCCAGATTAACCTTACTTCATCCATATTAATCTAAGTTAATCCCGCAGCTCTTCCAAAGTCTGGAGATGAAAGCACGAACACAAACGAAATTTCTAATTAAACTAAAATTTGGGAACGATTACGAAATACATATTTGTATTTCCAGTCGTCTTCTTTGTATATCAAAACGACTTTGATCTTGTGATGGCTGTGGAAATTACAAACTTCAGTATGGTTAACAATTTAGGAGGATGGTAAACCATCCAACACTCTGGAGACATATCAATTAGTAAATTAGACGGTGTCGTCTTCTGGAATTTGACTTATCAGTTTATTGATATGTGTCTGTTGATACGTGTATAATTTCAGAACATATAAAACTTTGTGGAGTTGACTTAGCATTCAAACTAATCATGTGTGTACTCATATATCCTGTACTACATATACGTATAACACCAGTAAACAAAAATAATTCGGTCAAATACGAGTTGGACTCGCATACTAAGGGTTCCATACCACCTTCAAGATTCTAATATTCCAGTTTCAGACAAGCAAGGAATGAATGCATTTTCTTATATTTACCCTAATATCTTTCAAAAGAACCGTTTTAAATTTATAAAATATATGCACTTTCATTTTCCACACATAGACTTTATTTTATCTACTTCATGATTCGCTTGATTTTTATAAAAATACATATGTATTTAATTTTCTAATTTGGCCCCCAAAATTAACATTGGAGTTTTATATCTTTATGTTAATATCTTGTAATTAATTAATTAAAAAAATTTGAAAAATATATATTTGTGTTCCTCATAATGAGCCCTTTCATTTAATGTATTGCATGATGCGTTAAAAAATATTTTTAATTTTCCGTTTAATTCTATAATTTGGCCCCCAATAGTAATATTAGGGATTTCTTCGTATTTTTACTGTAAACAAAAAAAAAGATTTTACAGTTTGGGGAATAAAGGGGGAATGGGTAATTATTTTAAATATTCTTTTAAATATATTTTAAAATATTCATTTTAAAAAATTTAAAAAAATATATTTGTATTCCTCATAATGAGACCTATGATTTGATATATTACATGATCCGTTAAAAACAAGTTTAATTTTTAATATTTCATTTGATTCTGTCATTTGCTCCCCAAAATCAATATTAAGGGGTTTCTCCTTATTTTTCAGTAAAGTTCATGTGAGGGGCTACACCCCTAATTTTTCAACTTTTTGCGTTTTGTAGTTTCGGATATAAGAGTGGGGGAATGGGTGCAATTTTTTATATTTTTGTTAATATTTTTAAAATAATTTATTTTAAAAATATGGACAAAATATATTTGTTTTCGCCATAATGATCCGTTTGATTTGACATATTACTTGATCCGTCAGAAACAATTATAATTTTGTATTTTCCATTTAATTCTATAATTTGCCCCCAAAATGATTATTAGTGGTTTCTCCTTATTTTTCCAGGAAAGTTCAGGTGAAGCCCTATACTTCTATTTTTTTTTCAAAGTTTTACAGTGTTCAGAGATAAGGGGGAGGGAATTGGGAAATTTTTTAAAATTTTTGATAATATCTAAAAAAATATATTTGTTTTCGTCATAATGAGCCCTTTCATTTGATATATTTTACATGATGCGTTAGAAATAAAAAATTTCAAAATTTCAAAATTTCAAAATTTCAAAATTTCAAAATTTCAAAATTTCAAAATTTCAAAATTTCAAAATTTCAAAATTTCAAAATTTCAAAATTTCAAAATTTCAAAATTTCAAAATTTCAAAATTTCAAAATTTCAAAATTTCAAAATTTCAAAATTTCAAAATTTCAAAATTTCAAAATTTCAAAATTTCAAAATTTCAAAATTTCAAAATTTCAAAATTTCAAAATTTCAAAATTTCAAAATTTCAAAATTTCAAAATTTCAAAATTTCAAAATTTCAAAATTTCAAAATTTCAAAATTTCAAAATTTCAAAATTTCAAAATTTCAAAATTTCAAAATTTCAAAACTTTAAAATTTTCAAATTTCAAACTAGTACATGTGAACAATATCAAATGAAAATTGGACTTGACTCGTGAGAAACAGCCCTCTTTTAATGATCACACCTAGATATTTCAGTTATTTGACTTGCTTCATGCATGGAATTGCTCTGACAAGCATGGTCCATCTTCGTTTTGAATAAGAGGGTGGTTTAAATAAAAATCGGAACTTTTGAATAAACGGCCGAAAATTTAGTGTCGTAAACAAAGAGTGGGCAGCGCGTAACCTCGCTAGTTGGTGTATTTATAGCCATGAGCGAGAAGGATGTACCAGTATCTGTTCCGCAACGCATCATTCGTTTTTCTCAGATCAAAGATAATTTTTTGAAAATTATCGAGCAGGTTTATCCCCGCCCCTCCAAGACTTAAGTGTATGAATGGTGTTTCGCTGCCCGAAAAGGCCCAGAAGTGGTTGCAAACTTGCCACATGCGCGGCGCCCAAAACAACTGTTACCGATGAGAACGTCAGCGCTGCAGAAAAACTCATTTTGCGAGACCGATGCTGTACTGTACACGATATGGCTGAAAAACTGGGCATCAGCCTAGGTAATATTAAGCAAATAGTTCATGAACGACTCGGTTACCGCAAAATTTCAGCCAGATGGGTGCCAAGACTTCTGAATTTTGAGGAGAAATTCACACGCTGGGACGTTTGCACGCGTTTCCTGCAGAGATGTGAAGAGGAAGGAGAAGATTTATTGCACCGAATATTCACTGCAGACGAGACTTGGGTGCACTACTATACTCCGTAGAGTAAACTCGCGTCTATGGACTGGAGGAAGAAAGACGAAGGCGCGCCAGTTAAAGGAAGGTTACACTGTCAGCGGGGAAGGTGTGGTGTACCGTATTTTGGGACATGAGAGGAGTAAAAAACACGGTGAAACCTGTCTACAGATCAAAACGAATTGGGTTGGGAAACACTGAAACACCCTCTTTATAGTCCCGATTTGTCAACAAGCGACTATTATTTATTTGGTCCATTGAAAGAGGCACTTGACAGACTGCGATTCGAAAGCAATGCGAAGGTAAAATCCTTCGTGCGCGAACGGTTACGAAAAAGGCATCTGAAAGCTTCCGGATATGTAGCAAAAGTGTGTAGAGTGTGACTGAGACTATCTGGAAAAACACAGTAAAAAATGTCAGCTCTGTAACTTATTAATAGAATATTATATGGTTTATATTTGAACCACCCTCGTGGTATGATTGTGACATATGGCATATATAAAACATTACTGTATTGGTTGGTTTCCAGTATGTGAAGAGGAAATTTTTAGAAATGCAATAACAATTTTAAATTACAATGGCTACGGTATAATTTTATTTTTTCTTTAGATAATAGTTAATATTAATAAGGTTCACGTAAAGAGAAAATATTAAATTTGTTTGTCATACCTTGACTTTTCAAACAATAAATTTAAAAAATTGTTACTATTCTATTTATGTTTAACTAGTATGCAACTAAGGGCTGACGAGAAAGTATAATAATATATTAATCTAGTTTAAAATTTCATATTACATTGTTTTTATGAGCATTCGGCGGTGTAATTATTTTAGCAAAAAGAATTAAAAATTAAATATTTAGTTTAGTAATTCCACAAATCGCACTAGCAATCATTTTTTGTAATAATTCAAAACTCTGACGATATTAAATTTCAAACGTAGCCTGCTCTTGACTGAATAACAATCAACAATTTATAACATAAATATTGATTCACAAACATCCAATTCCACACATTTGCTAACGACAAAAATCAAATTGCAATTTATTATTAAAACTCCAAAATGGGAAAATAAATTAATTTGTTTTGATATTGGTGACAATTGAGATTAAATTAATTTATTCATGTAAAAATAACAGACATTTCAATTACAGTATAATTTCTGGACAAAAGTTATCTGGACATGGCAAATTGTGCAATTATTGGACTTATTTATTTTATAATATTAACTGTTTTAACTTTTATGTTTGATATTTTCACTTCCTCCCCCTTTTAACACACAAAGTTAGTGATGACTATTTCTGTATATCAAAAATAAAAGAAATACAATACACCTGCTGTTAATTGATATCAAATTATATTTTTATTGAATTGAAAATTTTCAAATAAAACATTGATAATTTGCAAACCCAAGCCGACCCTGTTTCATTTCAATACTTTGAGATAAAAAATATAATTTTAAATTGAACCACGGACTTTACAACAATATATATGTAACTGAGTTCTGGAAAATGGCGCTAACTATTTTGAGGAATTTTCCCATTTGGAAGTTTCGATGGATAGAAATCGATTGGTAAGGGTCTCATCTTTGGAAAATCGTTGGTAATTTCAAAGCGTTCAATATAGGGTGATTTGGTAACCTACGTAAAAGTGAGACTCCTGTTGAAAAAATCTTTTAATACAGGTTGATTTGGTGACCTATTTGAGAGTGAAACTTTTTTAAACATTCCTTCAATAAAAATTGATGATTGATGATGTTGCGAACATATTTATATTATGCCTCCGTCATAGTTTCCTAGCATTATATTTTTATACTTAGACATTTCAAGTTCAAGCACAGTAGGCAATTTTTGGATGAGTAAGATCTCATGATTTCTCATGTTAATTTGATGCATATAATATGAATTGGTGGTGCAAAATTATAATTATACAGGGTCTTTCAAAATATGTCAGATGGTCCATAAGAGTTGCTATGCAGGATGGTTAAAATATAGCGTCAAATGGAATTATAGTATGGCTATAAAAAGCGAGAAAAAATAATTGTGTAGGGTACCCATAAGCAGTTGGAAATTAATGATAGCTGGCATACAGGGCGGAGTAAAATTATTGTTATGCAGGTCGCTAAAATTTTTTAATAGACTGTTTTACCTATAAGATAGCTTATTAGCATTTGCATTTACAGGGTGGTTGCAATATATGATGTACTGGAATTATAATTATACATGGTGGTTAAAAAAACAATAGGTGGCCATAAACAAATGCATATACAGGGTACTTTTATGTTTTTTTTGGTGTTATCCCCAAAAACATAAAAGTAATCAAGAATATGCCAAAAACAACGTTTAGAAGACGTATACAGGGTAGTTAAAACATATGTTGGAGTGAAATTATAGTTACACAGTGTGATTTAAAATATGTTATATTAGGTAACTTGTAAAAAGTTGCATATATACGGTGGAGCGGAATCATAGTTATACAAAGTGTTTACAAAAATGTTAGAATATAAATGAAGAATTTGGAAACAAAAGTGTTTGTAGAATGGCCAAAAGTGGTCGCATGTACAGGTTGTTGGAATATGGAATCGAATCGAATTGTAGCGTGATTAAAAAGAATGTTTGGATGGATTTTTCATAACAAGTTGCATATATAGGGTAGTTGAAATATAGGGGGAGTTGACTTGTAGTAACACCATGTAAATAAGAAATGTAAGAAAAATTATTATGTTAGGGAGTTTAAATTAGTTTACATAGCAAATGTCCGATTATTTGGATATATGTACGTTTTATGATAAAACCTTGAATTTACGAGTGAAGCTGTCACAAAGGTACTGTAGATAAACAGACAAACGTCCAGTTCAATTTTATCACCCCATTTATGAATACATTGCTTTACACTAATAAGTACAATAACAAGCCACTTTCGAACAGATTTTACAATATTTTCCTGCCAATTATAGACTACAAGTTTATATTTTGTTATCAGCCTGAAACAGGAAACATTTTAATGCCTATCAATTTAAAATACAAGCACTATCATTAGTAGCAAGGTGATTTTTTATGTGACCAAATTAAACATAAGAATACAATTTTTCGGGTATAAGAAACATACATGAAAGTTTCATTAAATAACAACCACTTATGTAAAAATTTATCCATGAATTTCTAGCAGAATTTTCTGATGAACACAAATATTATCTCACTTAAGGGGTTCAGTTAGAGTACACATTATTTTCAGTGTAAAATATAATTTACATGCCAATTGGTAAACAAATATTTCTTGCGTTTATGATGAAACTGATTAAAACCTCTGCCACATCGCCTTGATTTACGTAAAATGCATACTTTTAGTTCTAGTAGTACACAGAAACGTTGTTTTGTTCAATATTTGTTATGGCGAAAAAATAATACAAATTTCTTTTTACAAATTTTTCAATAGACAACTTAAAGCGCAATAATAAACTGTGAAAGAGCGGCAGTCATTTGAGACTGAACGATAGAAACGAAAGCTTCTTACGAAAGATTCTTCCCTTCTCTCGTTATCTCAATGTATCTATTTTTAGGGTTCTTATATACAATATACAGATACCCTTTAATATCACTCTAGATTTCTGCCTCTGTCACATCACAGCAATTGTCTCCTAAACTACTGGACGGAAAGGTTGAAATTCGGCATTAATGTAGTTTGGTTACCCGCTCAGGAGTACATATCCTAAACGAAGAAATTTTGATTTTAGCGGTACTTTTTTGAGGAGGGGGACTAAAAAAATCGACCCCCCTGATCTCCGAAACAACTGAGACTAAAATTTTGAAAAAAAAAAAGAAATAGAGAACGTTGCCCGAACTTTACAGGAAAAATAAGGAGAAACCATTAATATTAATTTTGGGGAGGGGGGGGCAAATTATAGCATTAAATGAAAATTTAAAAATAAAAAATTTCAAACCCATCATGTAATACATCAAATGGAAGGTCCCATTCTGAGGAACACAAATATATTTTTTTCATATTAAAAAAATTGGTGAAAAAGATATTAACGAAAATGTCGTAAAAAATCGTAAGAAGTTTTGCGAAAAAATAGTGGTATAGGGTCCGACCTGAAGTTTACTGGAAAAACAAGCAGAAACCTCTACTTTTAATTATGGGGGCAAATTACAGAATTAAATGGAAAATATAAAATTAAAATTGTTTCTAAAGCATCATGTTATATATCAAATGAGAGGGCTCATTATGGAGAAAACAAATATATTCTTTCATATTAAAAAAAAGATATTAACAAAAATATAAAAAAAATATCCATTCCCCCCTTGTATCTCCGAAATCATAAGTTGTAAAATTTTGAAAAGAAATAGAGGTATAGCGCCTCACCTGAACTTTACTGGAAAAATAAGGTCACTTTGAGGGGCAAATTATAGAATTGAATGGAAAATAAAAATTGTGATTATTTCTAACGGATCAAGTAATATATCAAATCACAGGGCTCATTATGACGAAGACAAATATATTTTTTAATTTTTTTAAATTAAATATTTTAAAAATATTTTAAAAAATTACCCATTCCCCTTTATTTCCCAAACTATAAGACCTAAACTTTTTGTTTACAGGAAAAATTCGAAGAAATCCCTAATATTGGAGCTAATTATAGAATTAAACGGAATATTTTATTTAATTTTTTTTAACGTATCATGCAATACATCAAATGGAAGGGTTCATTATGAGGAATACAAATATATATTTTTCATATTTTATAATTAACTGTTTACAATATATTAATATAAAGATATAAAAAAATCCATTTATGGCTTTATTTCCGAAACCATAGTACCTAAATTTTGAAAATAATTAGGGGTACTGGGGCTCACTTGAAATTTATAAGAAAAATTATTAGATAACCCCACAGTAATTTTAGGAACAAATTGTACAATTAAATGGAAAATAAAATTCAATTTTCAAACGTATTATGTAATATATCAGATACAACGCTCATTATGTGAATTACAAATATATCATATTTTTAAATCATTTGTTTAAAAGATATTAACAAAAATATTAAACATTGACTTAATTCCTACTTTAGAAACTACAGTATTTAAATTTTGAAAAATATATATTATTTGTATTTTTAAATAATTTGAATAACAGATTTAATAATTTATAATTTAAATCTTGACCTATTTTGCCCTTTATCTTCCAATCTACAGAGCCTCAAAATTCATACAGTAGATTATAAAAGACTTTCCTGAAAGTTTATTAGTAAAATAAAAACTCTAATGTTAATTTTTGGGGCCAAATTAGAATTTAATACATATGGTATTT
>CM067216.1:44415758-44516618 GCA_034190945.1 Octodonta nipae | reverse complement strand
AGATTATTAGAAATATTTTTTTCGTGGGTGGCACACCAACAGTTGCAATATAGGGTGTTTAAAATATAGAGTAGAGTGCAATTATAACTAATAAAATAATTATATAGGGAAGCCCATTAGCAGTTTTATTTACAGGTTCTTGGAACAGAGGGCACAATATAATTTCAGTTATACAGGGTGGTGCAAAAAATATTATACAGAGATGCATATACAGGGTGGCGGAATTGGAAATGCAACATTTCATAACCCATAAGCAGTAGTATATATAGGGTAGATGAAATATAGGAATTATAGATATACAGGATGATTATAAAAAATGTTAGAAAAGGAAATGATTTTATAGAGTAGCCCACGAGTTCCATATATATGATGGTTGAAATATAGATCGGAGTAGAATTATAGTTAAAGAAGATAGTTTTTCATAAACAAAAAGAGTAAATACGGTGGCTTATAGGCAGTCTTATATACAGAATGGTTTACCGGGTGGTTCAAAATGTTAAAAAATATTATGTGTGTCAATGAGCAGTTGCATATACAGGGTGGTAGAAATATATAATGAGATGGAATTATTATAATGAGTATTTATATATACATTATATATAAATGTTAGAGAATTGAGTTCAATTATAGTTATACCGGGTGGTTAGAAAAAATAATTAGGTGGGGTAGCCCATTAGCGGTTGAATTGTTGACATATTAAATTAAGAATTACGAATTTGAACAAATAAAGTCCTATTAATTATATCTGAAAAAGAACATGAATTTCGTTACTTATTTGTAGAAGCGAGATGTAGAACCGACATCGAGGATTTTGAGGAAACCATCACACAGAGGTTCCAAATCTGGATCAGTTCCGTGTAATTGCTGTTCTCCCTTAAGTCCTAGGATAGAATGTCACGATAAAATTTTCAGGGTACTTCACCTGCCAGAGATATTGACACAATTGGTCGAATTTCGACCACTGGGCGACAGCTAGTAACAATAAATCCACCAATCCCGAATATATTTCACCCAAACTGCAAGTGCTTATGGGCCATCCAACAGTTTTATTCAACATTTTTTTGAACAATCTTGTATAACTGTAACTCTACTTCACCCTATAGTGCAACCATCCTGTATATGCTGCTTTTTATTTGTCATCCAATATAACAATTTTTAAACACCTAACTATACCTTTACTTCACCCTATATTTCAGCTATGTAACTGCTTATGGTCTACGCTACATAACAATTATTTCTGAAAAATTTTGAGCCACCTTCTAATGTATTTTAACCACCCTTTATATGCAACTTTTTCTAACATCGTGTTAAATTCACTGTGTAATTATAATTTTGCATCGCCCATATTTTAGGTATTCCACATAGTATGATGCAACTGTTCATGGTCTATCCTATATAACAAAATTTTTTAATCATTTTTAGATCCACGCTGTAAAACTATTCCATTCTGCTCTCGATCTCAATCACCTTGTAGATACAACTACCCAATATAACATTTTTTGTACCACTCTGTATTACTATAAATCCACCAATCCCCAACAAATTTCTCCTAAATCGCAGCTACTTATTGGCCACCCTATATAACAGTGTTATTCAACTTTTTTTTAAATGGCGTTGTACAATTATAACTCTACCACCCAGTATACTTAGAACTCTACTCCACACTATACAACTTTCCTGTATATGAAACAGCTTATAGATCATAACATTTCTTTGTATAACTGAAATTATACTAGGCCACATATTTCAGCCATCCTATATAAGCAACTACTTGTGGATATTAAATAATTTTGTCAAACACCGTATAAACTATAATTCCACTCTACTCTATATAACATTTTTTTTAAACTTTATTAATCCATCCTAACGGAAATGAGGTGGAACCACTCGCGAGTCAATATAAAAACACAGTTTTGCACCCTAACACCAAACTTTTATTTAAACTCTCACCCAAACTGAAACTGCTTATCGGCCACCCTATATATATTTTATTCAAAAATATTTTGAACCGCTTTGTATAACTAGCTCTACTTCTATCTACATTAAAACCATCCTGTATACACCGCTGCCAATTTGTCAAACATTACAACTTATTTTTGAACCACCCTGTATAACCATAATTTTACTATACAAAATATTTCAACCATCCTGTATGTGCATTTGCTTAGGGGCAACCTAATATAATTTTTTTGAAACATTCTAATTACACTGTATGAACTATAATTTTACTTCGATCCATGTTTCAGATATTGCACATATGCGACATATGTTCTATCCTACAAAAAAAATTATCCAACCTGTTTGACTATAAATCTACTTCACCCGCTATTTCAACCACCTTGTATTTGCAACTACTTATCGGCCACCCAGTATAACATTTTTTCTACCACCCCGTATAACTATAAATCCATCAATGCAAAATATATTTCACTAAAACCGCAACTGCTTATGGGGCACCGAAAATAACAATTTTGTTCAACAAGTTTTTAAATCACCATGTATGTATTACAACTACCCTGTTTATGCTACTACTTATCGGTCAACCAATATAACATTTTTTTAATAATTATTATAACACTTCTTCACCCTATGTTTCAACTATCCTATCTTTGCAACTTATTATGAACTACGCTATTTCACATTTTTTCCTTATATTTTTTCAAGATATATTAGAGTATAATTTCTCCCCACACTTCATTTACAACTTTTTCTAACCTTGTTTGAACTATACTGTATAACTATAACTTTACTGCGCACCATACTTCAGGTACTCTATATATGCAAGTGCTATATAACAAAATTTTTCTAGCATTTATTACCCACCCTGTATAATTCTAACTGTAAGCCACCCTATATTTCAACAACCTTTGATATGCAACTACTTATTTGCCACCAAATATAACAATTTTGTTCGACCCTGTATCCTTAGAATCCTACCCCACCCTATATTTCAACCATCCGGTAAATGGAACAACTTGTAGATCATACAATTACTTTACAATGTTTTTAAACCCACCTGTATAGCTGTAATTATACTCCGCTACATATTTCAACCATCCTATATATGTAACTACTTGTGGATATAAAACAAGTTTTTAACTACAACATAAACTATAATTCCACTTCATCTTATATTTCAAAAACCCTGTATAAACAACTGCTTCTAACATTTCTTTAACCCATTTCATAACTATAGTATCTTATGAACATAATTCAGAGATCCTAACTGCTTACCTAACACATTTTGTATTTAATTTTTTTTTATTCACTGTATAAATATTCTATTTTTTTCCACCACTGGGATATATGGAATTGTTTATGGCCCACTCACTATAACTTTTTTGGATCACCCCGTATAACTAATTCCACTCTTCCACTCCCCCTTATCTCCACCACATCGTATATATCCAGCTGCTTATAGGACACCAAATATAACTTTTTTTAGATTTTTTAAATCCATGTGATTCTAATCAGCTCTAAGTTTCCTATATACAGAACAACCTGTAAAATTATGCTTGATATATGTTGATTTTTGTTAAATCGAAACACGTTACATTTGCTCATTCCGAATTTTGAATAAAAGCTAAGCTGATGCCAGTATCTAATACTTTGTGCATGCGGTGGAACCAATTGAGTAATTGAATTAACTAACATTGTAGAAGTTTTTTCGCTATATCTATCCTTTCTGTCAATTTAGAGAGATAAAATGTCTACCAGGTTTTAAGTCAAACTATAGGCTTCGCAAAAAAAAAGATTCAGCAAAATCAGTTATGTACTTCTTACGTGATGCCCGAACAAACAAACAAACAAACAAACAGACATACTTACAATTTTATAATAGTATAGATGAAAGGGCTTTTTATGAGGAATCCATATATATTCATTTATATTTTTTAACTAATTTGATTAAAAGATATAAACAAAAAGGTACAAAAATCAGCCGATTTGCACCTTTATGACTGAAACCATAAAATGAAATTAGAAATATACGAATTTATTAATACAGAAAAAAATAATTTGACAACCGTAACATTAATTCTGGGGTGCAAATTTTAAAACTAAATAAAAATTTGGAAATTTTTCATACGCATCAGCCAATGAAAAGGATCTTTATGAGGAATGCACAACTTGTAATAGTTTATAAATGACTTCTAAAAATGAGTTCTATCAATTTCCAAAGCCAAGCATTCACGAATTTACATTTATATGATTTTTTTTCTTCTTCACACGGAGTAGAAATACTTAAACTCATTTTAACACCCCTTGTATAAAATCACCTTAATTACTGAAGTCCTTAACTTGTGCTTCAACTAGTTATAGCCGTCAGGACTTCATTCTCTCCAAAATTTTCGCTTAAAGATAGAAATCTCCTTCGTTATCATAACGAGACAAATACGTATTCCGACTAAGGAGAGAAAAAAAGAAAAACTAAGAGAAATTCTCTCGCATTTTTCAACTTCTTGGAAGAATTAACGCCATTCTTTGCACAAACGAGACCATTTCCTTCTTTTAAAAATCCTCTAATTTTTCCCGGCGTTTTTCATCCATTTGAATAATTCAAACTTCTAAACCGCTTAATAATAAACTTTTCAAACTTCGTTACCAATTCAATAAATTTTGCCCACAAAAAATGCATCGTCGGTCGACCGGCAGCCCGGGCGGTGAAGTGTTCAACCACAATCACCCGATATTTATGGGCATTAATGGCGCAATAGAAGCGATATAAAATAAGTATAAGAACAGAGTTGAACTCGAAGTTTTTGCCGTTTCCTCGTTAATTATGTCGACGTTGACTGGAAAAAATCGTTTGAAGTTGAGAAATTGGAGCAGACCTATTATTTCGTTTGTTTGCATACAATACAGAGCAGCAAATTTCAAAAATCTGTGCTTTTAGTCCAGTAAAATTGAGTGTCTGAAAATTTTAGTCTTTCCCAAATATGTCTCAGTATCTATGTAATAAAGGGGGTCATTTAATCATCAACTTCAAATAAATTTTCATGTAGAGGAAAACACAACTACCTCAACCAACATTCAGATTAAAAAAACAAGAAACAATCCAAACAGAAAAACACCCACAATTAACCAATAATAAAACATTCAAAAGCAATATTGAAAATCAATTAACTACAAAAGACCACAGGAAGTCACATACCGAACAAATATGAGAGCCTCTGAAGGTGGAGAAACATAGCAAACAAGAACATCGAACAGGTACTGTACGCTCAATTGAAAAATTCAGAGAAGCTGCCGAATTGATAAAAACGAATATATCAAAAAAGTATGCATAGAGATAGATGAACACAAGAATACTAACCCAATACGTCATTTTTCCCAGAATGTAATCTAGGATGACAAGATTTAAACCTAAAACAATGTCCATAGATGTTAAAAAAATAACTCTGCTAGGGAAAACAGTTAAATGTTCAAATGGGCACAGTACTGTGCAGAACTCTAGAGAGATGAGGGTGATCTAGAAAGGCAATAATGGGAACACTACGAAGAAAAAGAAATAAAACCTAACACACTAACGGTTGAGGTGATAGAAGCCATAATACATTTGAAAACAAATAAGTTACTAGGAATAGATCACCCAAATGCAGAAATACTAAAGACACTGGGAGAACCAGGGATAGAGATACTATTATACTGGACTAATTCCACATGTATCCCTTTATATAAAAAACGTTCTATCAAATACTGCGGATTTTGTAGGACACTACGTTTAACATCACACGCAAGCAAAATACTCGTAATCGATCAGGGCTTACAACGTTATCTGGACTCACGAATACCATCTACACAAGCAGGCTTCTTGAAGGGAACAGGAACACGAGACCAAATTTCCAATATTATACAAGTAATCGAAAAATCAAGAGTTCAATTCGTCTGTTGTAACGGTGGTGTATTGATTATAAAAAGGAAATCGATTGTTTAAAATGGTAATGCTTGTGGCAAATACTAATATAGAACATATACGAGGCAAATGAAGCCATGGTAAGTATAGAAAATCACAGACATTTGATGTAGGCAGGAGGGCGGGGAAATGATGTATACTGTTGCCTCGGCCGTTTTAAGGTATTGAGCGAATTCGGAAAATGACTGAGGGAGGAGTGTCAGTTGATGGTAACAGACTAGCAATCTTACGATACGCAGACGATACAACGTTACTGACAAGAGAAGAGGCAGAAATGAAGATAACGTTAAATACTGGATTTATTATAATGAAATAAAATTTCAAAACAGTGTCAACAATTGTTTCAGCTGAATTCTTGTTTAGTAGTAACCGACGTCTCATATACTACGTGACCACAGCCAATGAGTTTTAGGATCGTTTGTTGTAATTTAAACAGATAACAAATGACATTTATAAAGTTAAAACCCAGATAGCTGTTCTATTTTTAACTGACTTCCAAGAGAAGAAGGTCATCAATTCGTGGCGAATTTTTTTTTTGTATGTATGTTACCTGATTTCTTCTCCTATTCTGAACCGTTTTGAATGAACATGGTCTTGTTTAATAGAGTATATATACGGATTGCTGAAACTTCAAATTTGGGAAAAGAATTATATTGATAAAGTGAAAAAATTTCTGAATGAACACATGCCTGCATGGAAATCGATGACTATCTCTAACATATTGGTCGATTTTTCAAAAATTCCTTATGAATGTGTATAGATTTTGAAGGTTTTATCTATTAAGGAAGATCCCTAGGTGATCTTATATTCTTTTCTGTGGCGTGTAATTCTGTACACCAAGCAACAATCAAGTTTGATGAAGTAGATAATACGCAATTCAGGATTTCAGATTTGCTTGACACTGACTTCAAAAATATACTAGATTGGTAGGTAATTAATTTGTACAGAATAAGCACCTTTTAATGTTTATATTTTTTACTTTTTGGGTAAATACCTAACAACATTGAATGTGTTATATATTTACTAGAGCTGTATATGTTATGTTATTTTCAGCTTTTTAGTTATAGGTGGAAATCGGTTATATATTTTTTTAATGTTTTATTGGTATATTGTTTGCAATGCTGAATTTACAAAATTAGAAATCTACATTCTTAAAACTTAGAAAACCGTATTGGTTCTTATATAATAATAACAGTAGGGGGTTCGTTTCTATTTGCTTTTTTTAGAAAGGATTACAATAGGCTCAATTTTCTTAAGAGTGGATTAATTTTAAATATTAGATGGGGAAACTGCTTAGCTGGGCCTAGAAACACATCTCAGCGAAAGTAATCGTATGGTTATAAACAGAGGTGAAGTTCCTCCTCGATCGAACATCCCAAATAGAGAAAATGCAAAACTGGATCCCTACTAAATAACCAACGAGGGTACGAAACAAAAATAAAAAGACGAATGGCTATGGCACGAAGAACCATGAGCAACTTTATACGAAAATGGAAACATCGTCAGATTACAAGAAGCACGAAGTTCATGTTAGTCAAATTTCTTGGATTCTCAATCTTTCTGTACGACGCGGAATCCTAGGAGATGAAAACATCAGACATACTAAGAATAAATTCTTTTGAGATGTGGTGCTGGCAACGTTACTGATTGAATGGACTGAGAAATGCATCAAAGATTCTATATTAAAGGAGTTGAAAGTCAGAAATAGATTGTCTACAATATATCGCTGACGAATCCTAAAATATATAAACTAAAGCAAATAGATTTAACTCATTTCTTGAGATCACAATTTCTCAGACATCCGAATACGGCTATTGAAAACAAGTGAACAGAGACCTTGGTACCTTATATATAACTAGTTTGGGGAGAAATCGGTGTGTTAATTAGTATACCGTTTTGGTGCCCCCTTAAATAAAGAAATAAACAGAAAATACACATTTTCTGGCGACTTCGCCAAAATACATCCAAAATAGAAGGGCGATAGGCGGTAATTCTATTTTTAACAGACTTCCAAAAAGGAGGAGGTTATCAATTCGTCGCGTATTTTTTCGCTTTTTTTGTATGTATGTTACCTGATTTCTTCTCCTGTGGTGCACCGTTTTGAATGAATATAGTCTTGTTTAATAGAGTATATATCCGGATTGGTGAAACTTCAAATTTTGGAAAAGAATTCTATTGGTAAAGTGATAAAATTTGTGAATGAACACATGCGTGCATGGAAATCGACCAATATCTCTAATATTTTAGTTGAATTTTTGATAACTCCTTATGGATGTGTGTGATAGTTTTTTAACGTTCAATCTATTAAGGAAGATCCTTAGGTGATCTCATATACTTTTCTGTGACGTGCAACTTGCAGTTTTTCAGAAAATCGCCGAAAATTCCAAAATTCTTATCAAAAATTTCATCGAAATGACATAACGGACATTTCCTCATAAATATTTTAATTCCAACGTAATAGTGCGGTAATTTTAGGCACTGGAAGTTTAAATTGCGAATTTGAAAATTTTCTATGTACGTCTCAAGCATATAGGTAGGTATTTTCGGCTCCTTAAATCACTGAGTACCAAGCTCGTTTTGTTTGTATACCAGGCAAATACCTATTTAAAAGCAAATTTTTCCATTTTGCGAATACTGTGCTTTTGGTTATCACATTCTCCCGGCCTAATAGAAAAGTCAGTGTCAACACATGTCAAACTTTAAACTGATATTTGGTACGTTTATAGACAGGGTGTTTAGTTATAGCAAACAAAATCACAAAGTAAAGTGATAGAAAGAGTTGCATTTATATGAAGATTGAAATATAGGAGACGGACTAGAAACTGTTATATGATGTGGACATAAGCAAATCATATACAGGATGGTTGCAATATATGCTGCAGTTGAATTATATTTATACAGTGTGATTAAAAAACTATTTCTTTTATAGCCCATAAGCAGTGGCATAAAGTGTGGAGACGAATTAATGTTACACATGACGATAATATAAAATGTAAAAAATGAAATAATTTATGGGCTAGCCCACAAGGAGTTATATACTATGGTTGAAATATAGGACGGATTTGACTCCGTAAATATGGGATGGATTATACTCCGTCCTATACAAGGCAGCTAACAAATTTATGCTTGTCCGTGGGCAGTCGTATGTACAGGATGGTTGGTACATAGGTTAGAGTGGAATTATCTATAGTTATACAAGGTTGTCAAAAAAAGTTGAAAAACGGTTACATGGTGTAGTCCATAAGGCATAAATGTTGGGCTTATTAAGTAAACGAGTACTAGTACATTTTGTTCGTAAAGATTTACCTGTCAATTTAATTGAGAAAGTATCATTGTGTAATTTTGAGGCTTTCGATGTTACCTCGTTCTGTCTATTAAGGTTATACATACAAAATAAAAAATAAAGAATTAAAACAACCTGAGTTCAAAAATACTAAAAAGTTGAAAATAAAACATTTTTAAAAAATATATAACCGACTTCTACCTATAACTAAAAAGATAAAAATCAAGTATGATGAATTAGTAGATAAGTACGCAATGAAGGATTTTAGATTTGCTTGGCACCGGCTTCAAAATATACTAGGTTGGTAGGTAATTAATTTGTACAGAATGAGCACCATTTAATTTTTACCTTTTTTACTTTCTGGGTAGGTACCTAACAATATTGAATGTGTTATTTATTTGCTAGAGTTGTATTTTGTTATAATTGTTTTTAGCTTTTTAGTTATAGGTAGAAGTCGGTTATATATTTTTTAAAAATGTTTTATTTTCAACTTTTTAGTATTTTTGAACTCAGGTAGTTTTCATTCTTTATTTTACACATTGATACTTTCTCAATTAAATTGACAGGTAAATCTTAACGAACAAAATGTACTAGTACTCGTTTACTTAATAAGCCCAAAATATATTTATGCCTTATGGACTACACCATGTAACCGTTTTTCAACTTTTTTTGACAACTCTGTATAACTATAGATAATTCCACTCTAAACAATGTACCAACCATCCTGTACATACAACTGCCTACGGAAAAGCATAAATTTGTTAGCTGCCTTCTATAGGACGGAGTAGAATCCATCCCATATTTACGGAGTCAAATCCGTCCTGTATTTCAACCATAATATATAACTCCTTGTGGGCTAGCCCATAAATTATTTCATTTTTTGCATTTTATATTATCGTCCTATGTAACATTAATTCCTCTCCACACTTTATGTCACTTCTTATGGGCTATAAAAGAAATAATTTTTTAATCACACTGTGTAAACATAATTCAACTGCAGCATATATTTCAACCATCCTGTATATGATTTGCTCATGTCCACATCATATAACAGTTCTTTTATCTCCCTATATAATTTTAATTTCACATTTTTTCCAATATTTTTATACCACCATACGTCCAGTCCACCCTATATTCCAACCATCCTGTATATACGGCTGCCTACGGACCACTATCATTCTAGTCCATCCTATATTTCAATCTTCATATAAATGCAACTCCTTCTACCACTTTACTTTGGGATTTTGTTTGCTATAACTAAACACCCTGTCTATAAACCCACCAAATAGCAGTTTAAAATTTGACATGTTTTGCTTGCCACTGAATTTTCTATTAGGCTATGCTTTACTACCTACATGCTTGAGATGTACATAGAAAATTTTCAAATTCACAATGCCTAAAATTACTGCACTATTACGTTGGAATTAAAATATTTATGAGGAAATGTCCGTTCATTTCGATGGAATTTTAATAAGAATTTTGGAATTTTCGGCGATTTTCTGCAAAATTGCAAGTTGCACGTCGCAGAAAAGTATATGAGATCACTTAAGGATCTTCCTTAATAGATTAAACCTTAAAAAAACTATATACATCCATAAGAATAAATCAAAAATCGACTAAAATATTAGGGATATTGGTCGATTTCCATGCACGCATGTGTTCATTCACAAATTTTATCACTTTATCAATAGAATTATTTTCCAAAATTTGAAGTTTCACCAATCCGGATATATACTCTATTAAACAAGACCATATTCATTCAAAACGGTGCACCACAGGAGAAGAAATCAGGTAACATACATACAAAATAAAAAGGAAAAAATACGCGACGAATTGATAACCTCCTCCTTTTTGGAAGTCTGTTAAAAACAATAGAAAGCCCACTGCTCACTTCTGGTAATTCCACACTTTACGAAAATAATATATAACTTGCAGATAGTGTAGTTTTCTATTAGTGAAAGGATTTTTAAAATCGGTTGACTACTTCCAGAAATTACACTCAACAAACTAACAAAGAAACAAACAATATTTTCCTCTTGATGTATTTGTATATAATAGATATCGATACCGATTACATACTAAATAGTTACACTAGTAGTATCAGTGGATTTTGTTTAAAAATTATGAAAATATCTCCAACGAAGTAGCTTAATGTTGTAAACTTGCGGTATTCCACTTCCCAGCTTGCTATTCCGCATAATATTTTTATTATATCTCTTATGAATCCCCCTAGCAATCATAAACCTTCGAGCCCCGGCCCTGCAACGAGCCATGCGATTTGCCTCGTATTTGCATACAGATGAAACCCGGTACTTCGAACGAACAATTTGAAGCTATCCGGTCTTTCGAGCGTCGTCCTCGTCGCCGGGAACGAGCGGGAGACTCCAGGGATCACATATTTATTCTCCATTAGCCAGCACGCAACTTTTACTGTTATTTCGAGGAACAGAACTGCAGAAAAAGCCCTAGGAGAGCTGACGACGACATGCGGACGAAAGTTGGAACTGTCTTCTCTTATCGTTATACGTCGGGGATATTTTGCCATATGTTGATGTACAATGCAGAAATGAGTTCAGAAAGTCGTCGTGGAAACATTCGTCCGGGTAGGCTGACACCAATATTTTCTCTAAACGATTTTGTAATCTACACTGAAGGAAGTGGTTGTAATAACACATCTGTTGTATATTGTTTCATAATTACGTTGCAAAAATCGTTGATATATGATGGTCAGTCATAATCAAATCTAATAATTTAGCTGAATTTAGTGACTTTTCTTAAAATTGACCGGCTTCAAAACATAATCAAAAACTATGGGTCAAATGGATCAACGACCTGGACAAAAATTGCCAGGCGTAGAATATTCGGCTTTCAAACGCAGTGTCGTAATTTTCTAAAATTAAAAATGGCGGCTTCAATATGGTGGCCGAAAACTGGAAGAAACCTGAATCTATGGCAAAAACGGTTGTGAAAAAAAATCGCAATCAATCGGGTCATTTTTAAGCTCATATTTTAGCTGAGGGATGCCTACTAAATGACGGATTCAACATCGATGTTTAAAAGCCAATTTGGTAACTGAATTTTAAGAAATAAATCTATTTAGGCCAAACTTTATATACGAGGGTGTTTTAAGGTCGCTGATTACGAGTCCGAGTTACGATTTACAAAATCTCATTTGCCAAATTCGAGATGACTAATCCATGATGGTGGACGGAAAATCAACCGATTTTTGCCAAATTTGGTATATGGGTGTTTCCGGAGGGGGTAAAAATGCCAAATATCAATCAATCAAGAAGATAACTAAATAATTTTTAGACTTACTGATCTTATAGGACAGACCTACAAGAAACTATAATATTTTGATGTCTAAGTACTTCTTGGGAAATAACACTACAGTTAATAAAATTGCTGTATATTCCAAACGTTTCGGGGTCTAGGTCAGACCCTGTTGTCAATGGTTAAGAAACTATGGATAAAGAAGGCACAATTCTAAGATGTAAATTAAAATATTTGATAATATGTATTATTTGTTTTCTGACGTAACTAAGAGAATTTTATTTGTAATATACAGGGTAGCACAGAAACCTCTAAAGATCATATAATCATAAAGTTCCTTTCAAATTGGAAGAATTTGAAAGGGAGATCTTCAGAATTTTATATGGCGCTCCTAGGTGCGACTTTGTTATAAGATAGTGCATTCGCCAAAAATGTCACCAAAGAATTTTGTTGATTCAGTGATGCCATTAAAATCATGTCCTTGTGAACAACCCAATATCGGGATAGTTCATAAGGTTTTTCCTAGTTTGTCCCTTATAATTTTAACTTTGGATTCGAAATCGTGCGCCTTTGACTCTAGACCAGTTGTCTTTGGTGAATTTAAAAGCTCCTGATGATATAATGCACCAGACCCTCTACTGAGTAGCTTGTTTATTAAGATAACAAAACGATGTAAACAAAGGACATGTTTTGCTTAGTGTATTGTATTAGTCTATATTCGTTGATAATATGAAAGTTTAATTCTTCTTGTGTGGTATTATTTTTATTTTCTGACGTATGAGACTTATCACAAAGAGAGAATCGGAGTGTTTATCAGAACGAAAAGCAAAGTTTGTGCAGGTATTCTTTATTACTTGGATGTTATATTCGTTTATTTCCTATTTATTATCGATTTTCTATAAAATTATTATTCAAAACTCTTAATGTAAAATGTTTACTTGTTAATATGAAGTCAATACATAAGTTTAATTGTGTTCTTTCTGATATCTGACGTATGTTAAGTTAATGTATCGCAAAGAGAGAATTAAAGTTTTTATTAGAACGAACGGGCAATGTTGTGCATGTATTGTACATTAGCTTATTTTCTATATATTATTGATTTTCTATGAAAGAAGAGAGTCTTAATATATTACCTGGTATCTGTTTCTTACACAGAGAACTGAATTAGGTGGCCATTTCAAGATATAGCCAGTCTGTAGCAATATATCTCAAAGAGAGAATTGGAGTTTTTATTAGAAAACCGAATTTTGTGCAGGTTTTCTGTATTAATTGGATGTTATATTAATTTATTTCCTATAAATTATTGATTTTCTATAAAAGAAGAAACTCACAATGTATTTTACCTGGTCTCTGTTTTTTACACAGTGAACTGAACTGTATGGGTATTTCAAGATCAAGATAGTGTGGTGTGTCGTTGTCGAAACAAATAAAATCTCAAGTTATCTAATTCATTTCCTTGCTCATCTAGAGATCATATGTGAAAATGTGGTCCCCATTAAGAAGCTATCGTTTCAAAAACGACTGCAATATCAACTGATAAATAAAGGTTACATGAAAAACCATATTTTACCCATTTACTCCTTACTATAGTATGGCATCTATGTTTTACCAAAACAATATTAAATTTAAACATCTCCGTCTGGTTTTTGCGATTTATTTGTTAATATATAAATAAATTGAATTGTTGAAGGCCAATAAATTGTGATTATATTGTTTTTGTAAAATGTGTCTTTCTATAGAAGTGTAATTAGATGTCTTCTAGAGAAGAGAAAAGAACAACATCTTTTTATTACTTAGATAAGAAAAATTCTTTGAAATTAGTAGTCTCAATATTTCACTTGTATTTGTGTGTTTCTTGAACTTGTTAGAATCCCTGATATACTCAATTAATAAATTTACATGGCACTCAAAGTTTATTTTTATATAGTTGTTTGTTAATATAAAGTTAAATCCAATTTACAAAACTTATGCCAATATAATATATATGGCACTGAAGTCTCTCGGGGTTCTTGTTTGTATGGTTTATTGTTCTTAAAGAATACAGCATTTTGACGTTTCGTTATCTCGCTCATCTTCTTCTGAATAAACAACGTTATCGAGCGTCAGAATGGGTGATAACAACCTTTATTTTGTTGCTTTACCTTTACAACTTATTACAACTCTCGATACATAGCTTAAATTTAAGCTAGTGGGGCCAATATATCACGGACTGGACACGAACTGCAAAATTGTTTATTGAGTACCAAATTAGCAACAAAATCTATGTTGGACAAACATTTCCAAGGTGATTATTGCTTAAACTCAAGTTACACATGTCATTGTTACTTAAAGTCGGCCAGAACTACAAAATTATTTTTAACGTACCAATTTAATATCTGGACCACCTTGCCAAATCGGTTTTCCCAAAGTATAAAATATTTTTAAAAGACCATGTTATAGAATAGCAACATACCAATACACTGTCAGCCGCATGCCAGTACCATTCATTCTCTTCTGAAACAAGAAGCCATAGAAATTTACAAACATTACAACAATTTTGACAGAAAAGAAGTAAATCTAAAACATCGATGGGACTTATAGACACCGCCCCGTTGATTGCCATTGACCAATCAGGACGTATCATGGTCCTAGAGACAGTCCTTTTCAATGCTAGCAATGTACGAGGTATCACCTACTCTCCCACCGCAGTTGCAGATGAAACGTTAGGAAGAAGTTCAAATGAACCAACGCAAAACAGTCCAGAAAACTATAGTTTATCCATTGACACGTGGTGTTAAACTCTACAGTTTCTTCTCTAACAAAAAAAAACAAATAGCCCTGTATCTTTTATCTAGGGTTTGTAGAAATGGGGGTTGCCTATGAAACAAAAGCGGAAAATTTGAATAACACTATAAATAAATCGTAAAGCGAGATAATATAAGCAATATGAGTTGAATTATGTAGATTAAGTTGCAGTCAAAGCGTAGTAACTCTATCTAAAGCAAATTAGACTAAAAGCGCAACTTATTCAGATTTATGTTGAAACATCCAATTCCATCAGTGTCGATTGCTCTAGCACATGTGACGCGAATTTCCCAGGTATGTATCATTGAAAATCTCCGGAATATGATAACGTTCCTGAAGAGAACATCTCCATTTTCGGAACTTATCTGGCTCTGTAATCTTTACCTACTTATCCTCGTAATCTATCTTTCCGCTTTACATATTTCGGGAGACGCTGTGCCGGGTTTATAATAATAATTTAAGTGAAAATGTGGCTTGGCAGAGAACTTGGAGTGCAAATGGAGTCATTAGCTTCAGCAGGCGCTCAATGTACATAGAGTCGGTATGTGTATGTGACCAATAATACTCCTCTAACTTTCGAATGTTTGTTGCGTCGTTGTCAGATTTAATTTAATTAATAGAATTCCGGAAGCGTGTAGTTTGAGAAAAATCTTTTGAGACCGATTGGTCTGAAATTTTGAAATTTGGTGGGGAAGTACGAAAAACAAAAGCTCTATAGTGTCGATGTTAGCTTCCATCCTGGGTTGGTTAGTACCCTAACTCGGTGGATGAAATTTGTTACTCAAAGTAAACGGAATTCAGTAGGGAATCAAATTTTAAGCAAAAAATGTTGAATGAATTTTTAGTGAATAAGAACGCTTCTTTTAATCGATATATTAAAAAATGTTAACGAGGAAAAACAAAGCTTATAACAATTTATATTTAAAAAAGAACCGACTTCAACTGACTTAAAATAAAATCCGCTTAGAAACCATATCCAATCAATCACTATTTTCTGACATATTTCTTTTTTTATCAGATTAAAGGCATTATTTCAGTGATTATTTTAGCATATTCTCATCTTTATCTCTTTCTTTCTTTCTCTCTTTCGCTCTTTCTCTCTCTCTATCTCGCTTCCTAATTTTTATTCTTGTTCTATATTTTCCATATATTTTTTAACTTTATTTATTCGTCTTATTATTTGGGTCACTTTCTATAAATGTAAATCTAATTCACCCTTTATTGCAAGCACCCTGTATATGCTTCGGTGTCTTGGCCAACCAATGTAATTTATTTGTTTATCATTTTCTGATCCATCCTGTACAATGTATAATTCAACTCGACACGATATTGCAACCGCCCTGGTCTCTTGAAAACCACCCTGTCTAAGTATAATTCATTGAATGTTTCTATTTTTCTATTGTTTAAATTATACCTGTATACCTATAATTTTACTTCCCCACAAATGTCAAGAATTCTATTTATGCAACTGCTCATGGTCTACCTTATAGAACAAAATTTTCACATTTTTGAACCAGATTTTTTTCTACCATCCTGTATATTCAACGGCTTCTAACATTTTTTTGAATCTTTTTGTATAAATCTGCTGTATTATACTTTGTCCTCTAACGCAAATATCCATACTGCATATTGCTTATCTAGCAATTTTTTAACGTTTTTGGATCGATTCTATACGACTATAGTTTTACTCCACTCTTATTTCAACCACCTTGTATACGGAACTACTTATGTGCCACCCAAAACTATATTTTTTTACCCACCTTCAATTTCACGTTATATTTCTGTCATCTTATATATGCAACTGCTAATGTACCATCCAATATCTCATGAAGGCACGTGCGTCCACCCACACACACGAACACACCTAGAACCGTATACCATATAGAAAAGATCGCCGCCATATCAATTTTTCGTTTTGATACACTAATGTAATATTTTCTGCCATTTTACTCTACTGTTGGCCACCTAACATAATTTAATTACAAAAAGAAACTGACTTAAAATTAATCAAAATGAAAATTGTTACAAACACCCTGTACGATAAGCCTTTATGGCATATTTTGACATTTATGCTTAATATTTATAATGAAAACTTGACACTTACATTGATCTTTACCGGTTTATACGTTTTACGTTATAGAAAAATACACGGAATCAAGCTTGATTATACTTCTTATAATAAAACTCATTGAAATGTAGTTAGTCCCTTAATTACTGTTTTTTCTGATTTTCCGGAAAACCGTAAATCTCATGTTATTGAAAATTATGTGGTACTATTCTGTGATATTCCTTAATATAATTCAGTTTAAATCATCAAAATTGCCCAAGCCGTTTTTGAATAATCACATAAAATAATTTGGTCAAGTGCGAGTTGGACATGATGCGTTCGAAACAATTTTAGTTTTATATTTTCCATTAAATTCTGTAATTTGCTCCCCAAAATTATAAGTAGAGGTTTCTCCTTATTTTTCCAGTAAACTTCAGGTCGGACCCTATACCGCTATTTTTTTGCAAAACTTTACGATTTATAGTTTCAGAGATAAGTGGGGGGGGGGAATGGGTAAATTTTGGTATATTTTCGTTAATATCTTTTTGATTAATTTTTTTAATATGAAAAAAATATATTTGTGTTCCTCAGAATAGAACCTTTCATTAGATGTATTACATGATGCGTTTGAAAAAAAAAATTAAATTTTCATTTGATTCTATAATTTGCCCCCCAAAATTAATATTAATGGTTTCTCCTTATTTTTATTATAAAGTTCGGGCAACGTTCTATATTTCCTATTTTTTTTTAATTTAGGCTCAGTAGTTTCGGAGATCAGGGGGGGAACGGTCAATTTTTTTAGTTTTTTCCCCCAAAAGTACCCCTGAAATCAAAATTTTTCATTTTAGGATATGTACTCCTGATCGGGTCAGCAAACTATACATTGAAGCCAGTAGTTTAGGAGAAAATGGCTGTGATGTGACAGAGGCAGAAATCCGGAGTGATATTATAAGGGTATCCGTATATTCTATATACGGAACCCTAAAAAGATGCCGACGCACTGATACCCTCCTCGTATTTGGAAGTCGATTAAAAAAAGAAAGACTGTTTTTTATGAATGCTGTAAGTGCAATATAAAGCGAGATATCACTAATTATAAAACAAAGTCCTGCGCGGCGTATGTCTGTCTGTTACCGAACAGATTTTCATGCGGTTTTCACCAATCGATAGACTGATCCATGAGGAAGGTTCATCTATATAGTTTGTGAACATTTTGATTTAACGATAATTGTTGGACGTCTCGAAAAATATCCTGATGTCTGGAAGCTTTCGTTGAAAACGCAGGGTGATCCCTTTGTGATATAACAAAGCAATGCGTGTTGGGATATTCCTCTTTTATAGGTCTACAAGCAAGTCTGTCTGTATATGAGAAATATCCATGAATTCTCTTAGACACATCAGTACATATTCTCAAATATTTTAGATTTTACATTTTAATTTTTTGTGCCATTGCGAACGGGGTTGTGTTTGTACATTGAAACGTTTGAAAGTATTGAAATATACAGTATTTTCTTCAACTGTGGTGTTATTCTCAAATAATCTATTATTAGGTTCAAAATAGTGTTGCCACAATTCTTTCACAAATCAATGAGAAAATTGACGCAACATCACAGCAAACCACCACATATTTATGGACTACCCAATATACAAATGGCGGGAGACCGATTACAAGCAACTCACAAACAACAGAGTTATCAAAATTCCTCCTACCAATCATGCAACCTTTGGAGTGCAAAACATCATCGCACGTCAAGGATGCAAAGCATTTTGTCGAAATCGTCGAATCCATTGAGCTTGGGCCCAAAAATCTCTTAATAAGTTTTGACGTTAAAAACCTCTTCACGAACGTACCATTGGACGAATCTCTGGACATAGTGAAAAAGAAAGTTACCGAGACAAAACCTTGATGGAGACGACGGACCTGCCAATAGATACAATAATGGAATTACTACAATGTTGTCTCAAAAACTGATACTTTCAGGAGAAGGACCGGTTCTTCATGCAAGAGGATGGATTGCCTATGAGCCGTTATCGCCAAGCATTGCCAACATCTACATGGAACGTTTCGAAGATAATGCACTGAAAGGGTACGAGAAGCAACCAAAACTCTGGTTAAGGTATGTCGACGACACCATCATTATTTGTCAACATGGGAAGCGAGAACTACAAGCATTTCTGGAGAATCCAAATCAATCGCAACCATCCATCATATTCACCATGGAGAGGAAAGATAGCGGGTGCCTACCATTCCTTGATGTGAAGTGCCAAAGGACTAGGACCGGAATCGAAGCAACAGTATACAGAAAATATTTTAATTAACATCTTAGAATTGTGCCTTGTTTCTTAACCATTGACAATGGAGTCTGACCTAGACCCCGAAACTTTTGGAATATACAGCAATTTTCTTTAAACTGTGATGTTATTTCCCAAGAAGTACTTAGAAATTAGGATACAGGAAAGCTACACATACAGGGTTATACTTACACTACAACTCTAACCATCCATTAAGGACTTCCGTGCAAGATGGCGAGGTGGGCGCTCTCGTGTGTGTGCGTCCTAGGTTTAAGTTTGTAAGTTTAGTGCAATGGTATCTCAATCTCTTGACTTTTAATCTCATTCATTACGTCCTCCACAGGCGCTTATAAAAAATGACAAACACGCTCTGGCAGTGATATATATGTGTTAGAAATAGTGATAATGCCGGAAGTCCAAGGTCACCTCGTTGTGTAAATATCGTTTCGTTCATAATCTAAGTAATCCTAATCTCAATCACGAAATTTGGAGGAATAACGTTTTATTTTCATTACGAAGAACAATTCATTTACGGTATTTTTAGTGAAAAGAGTAGTATTAGGAAATTTTTGTTTTTCTAGATGATTATATTACTTGTAACTGGTTAATAAGATCGAAAGATCGAAGCCAACCTCTGTCCAGCGGGGGACACCCTTGGAAGAAGAAGAACCATTCATTTACAACGAAAACTGGCATCATCAAAACAATAGTCCATAGAGCCAAAAATATTTGCAGCACCCCACAGGCCCTCAAAGAAGAAAAAAGATCTTTTGACGAAGGGATATCCGGCAACCATTATTAATCAGGCTTTTGAACAACTGGAGAAACTACCTGGGTGGAAGAGGAAATCAGGATAGCAACCAAAGGTTTGTCGGAAAAACTTAGACGTGTTGGACACGGATATGGTATCAAAATGGTTTTCAGATGCAACAAAACCTTGAGGAGCATGAAACTGTATATACAGCATACCACGTTAATGTGGCAATCTCTACATTGGGGAAACTAAGCGACCACTGGACACCAGGGTTAAGGAGCACCGCATAGCTACTCAAAGGAGAGAGCTAACAAAGTCTGGATTAGCTAATCACGCATGGACCGAACACCACAACATCAACTGGGACCAGGCAAGGGTAATTCACAAGGAAGAGCACTGGTATAAAAGAAATTTCATTGAGACTGCATACATAATCTCTAATCAGAATATAATCAGCGAGCCCAGCGTCCAAATTAAAAACGTTTGTTTTCTGAATGATACTTGTGGCATATTTTTCAATGGCTAAGTGCTTCTTAGGAAATAACACCACAGTTTAAAAACGTTTGGATACCTCTTCTTGAGCCACTGCCGCTACCCATCGCTGACAATCAGTCGCCAGGTCCGGCTACGCTGATTAGACGAGACAGGGGATTAAGCGACCCAATAAGAATGACCGGTTAAGGGTCATTCACCTCAAGACAATAGCAGCTCCAATGCTATAGAAACGTTGTGAGATCAATCATTTCAAGACGATGGAAGTCCAAGGAATCATCGAGGAACGAGTTACAATGTCTACCAGCTTCAGACTAACAATAAATGATATCAGATTACACAAATAAAGATTAAAAATGACACATATTTATAAGGGGCCGACATAAGGAAGCTTGCGCAGCTATTTAACTCCCATATTAATTTTCACGTCAGAGAAAAGGTTCCCTGAAAAAAAACAGTACCCCCTCAAGAGTTACATAAATAAATAAGTTAATACGAAAATTTTGTCTTTCGTAGATTTTGAGATCCTTCTGTGTTCATTCCCATTTGAAACAAAGTACTAATTTAACTTTCGGTATAGTCTCTTTTATGAAAGGACATAAATCATTTTAAACCCTTTGAAATTCGCTTGAAGAGTTATTTAAAGCAGATCACCTTTCTCTACACATCACGAATGAGGGTGACATTTCAGCAAAGAAGCTTGCGTTTACCTTTGCCTTTACAAAGAAGCAAAATCGGGGGTAGGTCAGCGAATTTCACGGTATTTTCAACATTTACTTTTAACGCGGAAAAAGTCATGTCTTTGTATGTGTATAACTGTTTGACTACAAACGACGCATCACTTTACAAATGCTACATCACCTTGATCAACATTTGCATTTTCAGTTTTAGGGAGTTTTTGATATTTGTTTTTGATGGTTGCTGCTTACAAAGATTTGATGTTCTTTGATATTTGATGGACTGCTAATTAAATGCATGAGAGTAGAAGCTAGATATCCCGGGAAAATTTTAAATTTTTCTGGGGTTCAATAAAAGTACTTTTTTGGTTTTGGAAATCTAGACTGTGATTCTAGCTGAGTTTTTTATAAAATAAATTTAAAAAAAAGTTTATCAAATTTAGTATGTAGTTATATGCCCCAACTTATTTCGAAAATAGTACAGCATTGCCAGTTCTAATAGTTATTGTTCAACGGCTTGTACTTATAAAAAATATGTTTGTCAATTAAAAAAATTAATTAGAATTCCAATTTTTATCTATATAAGTACTTATATCAAACTGTAGTTATCAGGCATAAAAACTGATACATATCTTGTCATCATACTAACAAAAACTAAAGATTTTCAATTCAATTTCAATTCAATTCAATATATTAGCAAAAAAATACAATGGGTGTTTTTTTAGAGGTATAGAACTTTGAAACGGAATAAAACAATGATGTATATTTTTTAAATAAACATGAAATTTACTTTATTCGAAAGATAATCTTCTGGCATTATAATTTGAATATGACTTCTGGCATATGACCGCCACGGCTGGCTTGGGCGTAGTCTAATCAGGAGGTCCAATTTTCAATGACTTTTTCCAACATTTTTGGCCATATATCGGCAATAACGCGGCGAATGTTGTGCTCCAAGTGGTTAATCGTTGCGGGCTTATCGGCGTAGACAAGCGACTTCACGTATCCTCACAGAAAATTGTCAAGCGGCGTTAAATCGCACGATCTTAGAGGCCAATTCACGGGTCCGAAACGTAAAACTATGCGGTTACCAAACGTTTCTTTCAATAAATCAATTGTGGCACGAGCTGTGTGACATGTTTCCTCGTCTTGTTGAAACCACAGCTCGTGTGCATCATGATTGTTCAGTTGATGAACGAAAAAGTTAGTAATCATGGCTCTATAGCGATCACCATTGACTGTAACGTTCTGGCCAGCATCGTTTTTAAAGAAGTACGGACCAATTATTCCACCAGGCCATAAAGCACACCTGGATGTAACGGTATCTCAACATGAACTTGAGGATTTTCATCACTCCAAATACGGCAGTTTTGTTTATTGACGTATCCATTCAACCAAAAGTGAGCTTCATCGCTAAACAAAATTTGCTTATGAAAATCGGGATCAACGGCAACCTTATTTTGGGCCCATTCACCGAATAGGGAGATCGGGTGGCTTCAATTCTTTCACTAGTTGAATTTTGTAAGCACAAAAACCAAGTTCTTTCCGCAAAATCATCCATAATAAAGTGGATGGACACATATCCAATTCCTGTGCACGATGGCGGATAGACTGATTCGGGTTTTCTTCTACGCTACGCTCTACAGCAGCAATGGATTCTTCAGTACGCACTGTACGACATCTCTGTGGATGCGTATTATCATTTAGAGTAAACGTGGTGTGAAAACGTTGCATAGTTAATCGAATTAATTGCTCTGATGGATGATTATGTTGACCGTAAAAAGGACATAGGTCGCGATACATATTTTGAACAAAACCATGATTATCAAAATAAATTTGCACAATTTGGAAGCGTTGTTCAGGCGTCAGTCTATTCATGATGAAATGCCAAACCAAACTAAACATAAATCACTTGACAGCTGACATGATGGCTGCCGGTTAAAAGAGTGTTGCCAACTTAAAGTTCTATACCTCTAAAAAAACACCCTTATATGTAAATAGAGGTATTATTAATTAAAATTTATTTTTAGTGTTTTAATTATAAGAAGTAAGTAAGCTATCATAATTCTGGGCTATATATATTTTAATTTTATTCTTGAACTGCTTCCTGGTCAGTTTTTTGTAAATTAATGGAATCGCATTCTATAATTTATTGTTAAATAATATGCATTTCTGACATACAGTTTTTTTCATTCGATCAGATATGAGCAACTGTTTTTCCTTTTGTTCTCTTATGAGAAATAGTTTCCCTATTAAAAAAATGAGTTTGACCCTAATACAAAGTAAAAAAAAATGAATTTGGCTTTCAAGGTCATGGACCAGGTCAGATTCGAGACAAAATCTAACGTTAAATTTTCCGCAGATTTCTGATGAAAAATAGGATTCTCTATTTAAAAAATGTGTTTGGCAATATGAGTGAGTCACGGTCACAAGGCATATTCTCAGATAAAATTTTTCTCTTTCCGAATCTTTGTTGACATTAAGGGTTCCTATTTAAAAAATAAGTTACCATGATAAGATCTTCAAGATCATGGTGAAGTTCACCATGGGATAGCCTTTAACTTAGCCTTTATCACCGGTTTAGGGCCTTCAATAAAAAATTCAGTCTCCTAAGGGGGAACATTTACGTTGGACTTAAATTCTTATGTCATTGTAAAAAGCCTAGTATTCAACTTATGCTTTATTATAATTCAGATTATAATACCGTTACAAAATACGTCAGATTCAAATCTTGCTAAGTTTCAAGTTTTAACATAACATTTTTTTGTATAGTATTTATAAAAATAAATCAAAAGATGCCATAAATACCATTCAGAAAATAATGAATTCATATATGCTATAAATGCAATTCTAATTCACACTATATTTCAACGACCCTGTATATGCTTCGGTGTATTGTACACCCAATTTGTTTATCATTTTTGGAACCACCCTGTATACCTATAATTTAAATCCCCTTCGACATTTTTAAAACTACCGTGTATAAGTATAAATCCTCTTCATCCTATTGACTGTACCTATATTTTTATGATTAGGATCACCGTGTATACCTATAATTTTACATCGTCCCATATGTCAAGTATTCTGTTTATGTAACTGCTCATAGTCTACCCTATATCACAAGACATTTCACATTTTTTAACCACTTTGTATAACTATAATTTTTCTTTTCCCTTTCTTTCAACTAGCCGGTATATTCAACTGCTCCTAACATTTCTTGAACCCATCTCTATAACTATTGTTATACCCCGCCCTTTAATTCGAATAAATGCTTCTATTAGAAATTTTTGACACACTTTATGTAACTATACTGATATTTCAACCATCCCATGTATTCAACTACTGCTTATGTACGGGGTAGTCAAAAATACCTCCCCGTGGGTACCCATAAAACTTTCGGAGCCATGGCAGTCGATTCCAGACCTCATTTTTGGCAACAAGGCGGTGCCCGTTAGTAACTAGGGAAGGAGAGGGCCCCCACCCTCGAGTGTGACTGGTCAAAACTTTACACAAGTAGTTCGCCGGACACACTTTTCTTCGGGATTCAGCGAACGGGAACGTGACCAACTTGTTAAGCCTTTAATACAAATAGTCGTCAGACTTGCTTTCCTTCGGGATTGTGGCGATGAGACGACCTTGCGGGTAACAGTGGGACCGTCGCTTGAGATGTCGTGTCATCGCCCTGTATGGGGCGCGACCTAGTATTCGAGACGAGAGCCCTTTGCCAACTTCTTGCCTCTTACTGCTAAAACTGGGCCAAAGCGTCCCGCAAGTAGAGGCGCCTACACTTCGAAAGCAGAGGTCAGTCTCGTCCAGAAAAGTAAAAGTGGGAGATTCCCGCAAGGGAGTCGAACGTGTCACCCATCGGCGTGGAACTCTTAAACGAACTGGGGTGTTCGCAAAATTCCAAAATGGGGAGTGCGATTGGAGAGATGTGCCCCCACTGGGTGAGGTTACCGGTGGCTCTCTATTCTGGGTTGGCCTCGCACGGGCAATAGCTAAAGCTGGATTGTACCCCTGGGTGGATGGTCGGACCTCGTTGGTCGGTCCCTTGTAGTGTGGGATGATAGACGACGACCGTTTCAGGTGTCGGACTGGGGGTCCCTTCCTGGAGGGAATGACCAGTCTAGTATCCGAGGCAAATCCTACGATAGTCCACACCCGCAACCTATAACCGTGTTTAACACGGTCGGTAAAGCAGGTCCGCTAGCAGACCGGGAACATCGTCTGCACGTTAGAGAAATCTACCCACCTGTAATTTTAGTTCTCTATATATTTCAACTGCGCACATTACTTGCTGCTTGAATTTCGATGCACACACACATAAACAAACAACACACACATCTACAACCGTATACCGTATAGAATAGATTGCCGACATAATATTTGTTGTTTTCGATCCATTAATGCAATATTTTTTCTACCATTTCAATCGACTGTAAGCCCTTTAATAGAACATATTTTCAAAAAGAAACTGACTGACTGAATCAAAATGAAAATCGTTACAAATACCTTGTACAATATACTTTTTTGCACATATATTTCCGATTTTCAGAAAAACGTTATGTTTTAGGTTATAGAAAAATATATGGAATCAAGCTGGAATATATCTTTATAGAATTCAATTCAAAATATTCATATTTATTGTGCCGTTTTAGAGGAAACTGAAAATTAATTGAAATTCACTAAGGTGTAGTCACAGAAATACTATTTATTCAGATTTTCTGGAAAACCGAAAGAATTGTATGGTACTTTTCAGTAATACTGAGCATACATAAAAAAAAAGATGGCGACAAATTGATAACCTCCTTCTCTTTGGAGATCGGTTAATAATGTACAAATTACGATTTCTACAATAAACGGAAATAACAGACGTTTATCATGAGAAATGTGATAAAAAAACTCTGGTATTTTCGTTGTTTAACATGATGCATCTCGAAAAGTAGTCATGGAATCTGTTTAACCCTTGTCACTTCGACTCCTACAACACGAATATTTCAAAAAAATAAGTAAGTCTATTTTTTCGATAAGAAAGGTGTCTGATCCTTTACAACAGTCTACCAGAAAATTCTTAATTTTTTGTCCATAAGAGATATTTCAAAACCTAGTTGTACAAGCATTGCTAATATCGAACTACCTGATAGGTCTCTGTTTCCATTCTAGAAGGTCCAATTGTTCCAAGAGGTCTAACAATTCCATTGTACCGGTCATTCAATTAGAGGAGCATTTCTTATATATCAGGATATCACATCTCGAGATAAAATATCAGCCAAGATCTGACAACAACGCAACTCGACAACTAGCGATTCTTGGTGGCACGTTTTCAATTTGGGACTCCCTCGCTCGCTCACGTCTTCTATATGTGATTTTCCTCTAGGATACGACCGCGGCTGTTTCGCTTTTAGTTTTTTGACATAGTTAGCCTTCATTTAGCGTTTTCTGCAGCAACGTCAACAGAGAGTTACAACGTTTCTTCGCATTTTCCTCCGGGAATTCAACTGAAACTAGACACTGCTATGAGAAATATGTAAAATGACAACACGTTTTGTGTATAATGGGAAAATATGCCAGAAAATGGATGAGAATACAAATATTTGTTTTTTTAAGTAAATCTCATCGCCTGTCTTAAATTTTTTTTTTTTGGGTTAACAACATTTTATTTATTTTATTTATTTATTTGTTTATCAGAATGTTTACAATACTTATACATTAGGTATAATATAATAAACCCTGCAGAGGGAAACTCAGTTACCTGTTCGCAGGTCTGATAATCTTAACACTAACCTTAATGATAATTTCCTATAAAATCTTAATCCTAATATCCTACAAATTGAGTGTTGTTGAAATAATTATGTGATACTAAAATATACTTTAAAGAATTAGAACTTATATCGATTTCTCCCTATATAATTTATATCCTGCTATTTGAAATTTTATATATTAGCCAAGATCCATGGTTTTATTTTCTTTTTGACAGCATTAAGGTTTTTTACAATTTTCAAATAATTTGGTAGGCTTTTGAAAATACTAATAGCTTTGACATTACTATTTTTACTGCTTATAGTTTTAATATCTTTTTGGAATAATAAGATTTCTGTTTCTTGTCGAACTATTGTTTTTTATAAATTTATTTTTAAACGTGTCATAATACTATTTAAGAAACTCAAAAGTAAAGATTTGTTTCAGATTTAGTGTTTTTTTTTTAATAAAGGTTTGTTTGTTATATATAATTTTCAGGAGTTTATTTTATTATAATATAATTATATAATAAAACTTGTTTAGTTGAATAAATCCCTCCCCAAGCTATGTTACCATAGCAGATAATACTATGGAAACGTGCATAGTATAACATTATTAGCGAGTCTCCCAACATAATTTTGGTTATTTACCGAAATATAAAAACTAAGTATTTTGTTTTATTTATTAAATATTCAACATGCGTGTCCAATCTCATTCTATAGTCAAAACAAATTCCTAAGTATTTACAAGTTTCTACCCTTCTTATTTTTTTGGTATTTATCTTAATATCTATATGACGAGGAACACTATTGTGGTAGTAAACAGTAGGATAGCTAAGATGGTACCTTGTGGAACACCAGTTTTAATTTCACTGAAACCACTTACAGTGTCATTTATTTTTACTCGCTGATATTTACTTGTTAATAGCTTGAAATGAGTTTGAACACACTTCCTCTAATTCCATATTTGTATAATTTATCCAATAATATTGAATGGTTAACAGTATCAAAAGCTTTGGCAAGGTCAAGGACTGTAACAGCAATAGGTTCACATTTATAAAGTTTTTCATAAATTGTATTAGTAATAAAATTTGGAGCATCTTTTGTACCAGTATTTTTCATGAAGACATATTGCATTTTTAATAAGATTTTATTCGTTTTAATGAAGTCGAGTAGTCTGTGGTAGACAACTTTTTCTAAAATTTTTGCTAGGTTTCATATCAAGGATACTGGTCTATAATTTGCGATATTTTCCCTATTAAGTTATTAAGTCACAGTTACGACCGAAGTGGGGGGGGGAACACCCAAGGCTCTACATGTCCTAAACGACTCGGATTCCAGTCCCACCTTTGACATTGTTTGGAAGAAGCTGGTCCGACAACTCAAACAGCTCAGGTGCTGGTCACCGCTAGGTTTAGCTGGGTCGTATCATCGAGTCTATACTCAAAACTCGAGTACAAACACCACTGTGTTAGCCAGTATTACAGAATTTTCTAAACACACAGTATTAAAGCTTACGCACTCTCATTCGGGCGCCTTAAATACCGTACAACTCTCCTCTCAGCCGAATTAAATCAAAGTCTATTTATTCTAATGTACGACGATGGAGCAGGAGTTTTAGAGGACCTGCGACTCATCGTGCCAGGCATGATTCAGAGATGCAGACGTGGATGAAAGTAGAATTTAGGTCGGATCTGAGACTGGTTATTCCCGCCAGGAACAGGACCCCTAGTCCAACAATTCAAACGGGGGCCGTCTACCTTCCCAGACTTCAAGAGCGAAATGATCAGATGACGCAAAAACTCATCCAAGTCCTAACATCGGCTTACTATTCGTTTGTCTCGAGAAGCTGTCAAAAATTCAGAAACTCCACAACAACTTTACCAGAACAGATAAAAGATTCAATCTCAGTTAAACTTGGCCCAAGCATTAAGAAACCTTAAGGTCAGTCGAAAAACGAAGTAGCTGTGTAGCTTTATATACATTCTTATACAGGGTGTTTTTTATAATAGGGCTCCAAATTTCTGCTGTCTATACAACTCACTAAAATAATCCAAAAAATCTCTATTAACATGTGCTCTAAAACGCACCCTGTGAAGTTATATACCCTTAAACGGGCTTAAACAAAACTGTTTTTTTTTTCTGTTACTGACAAAACGGTCGAAATAAATAGAAAAAATATTCGTCTACCATAACTATTACATTAAATAACATGTGCTACTTCGTTTCTTTGACATGCAAATCATAAGCGTCCCATTTAGGTTGGTGAAGTGGGTTTACGGCCCGTCATTTTTCTTATTTAAATTTTTTAATAAATTTCACTACAGATTTATAAAAGCTTAACAATTGAACAAAGATAATATTTTTACGTAAAATTGTTAAGATTTTGTAAATCTGTAGAGAAAATTGTAATTATTTAACTTAAGAAGTTAAGTAAGACCCACATTTTTTTAAATTTATTTTCGACTGCTTAGTCAATAACAAATAAAAAGTTTTGTTTGAGCCTTTTAAGGGCATATTTCTTCCTAAGGGTATATTTTTGGGAACATGGTAATAGGGACGTTTTGTCTTATTTTAATGAGTTATATAAATAGTCGAAGTTTGGAACGCTATTTTAGGAACCCCATAGGGTGTTCCTAAAATAGCTATGGAGGCTGCAGGCGCTATTTTAGCCACTGAAAATGGCGCAACAACAGATAAAACGTTACGCGAAAAATTAACACAATATATTTAATAACTCCGGAAAGACTATTGTATGAATATAACAGTGCCCAGGAAAGCCTACATTATTTAACATTTAATTATTTTAGTTATATCACTTCGTATTATCAGATAAGCTAATTTTAAATTCAGCATTTTATATTGTGGGGAACAGCCAAATGGACTAAATTTGATAATCAATAAAACAAGGCGTTTTTGGAAAAATGCTTGGACACTTCGATTTGTGTTTTTAAATGCGCATTTTTTCAACAAAAAAATTATATAGGGTGTGACATGTGACAGTGACGTATACCAGCTTTCTTATTTTAAATGCAAGACCTTGTATATATATTTTTTTGAGTCTCCAGAAAATTCTAGACATAATTCATGTACAATGTCCTACACCTATCTTCAACTGTTTCGGAAATATGTTTTCAGATTTATTACAAAAATTAACATTAAAAAATTAAAATTATTTTATTTCACATATTTGCTACATTACACTAAAAACTTAAAAAGTAATACTGATTATTTCTTAGTAATATAAAAAAAAACACAAAAACGTTAATGTCAATGTAGGAAATGTTTACAATGCTCGCCGCGAACGCCTTGGCAACATGCTAA
Organism: Octodonta nipae; assembly: GCA_034190945.1. Lineage (NCBI taxonomy): Eukaryota > Metazoa > Arthropoda > Insecta > Coleoptera > Chrysomelidae > Octodonta > Octodonta nipae. The sequence continues at coordinate 44,486,040 of CM067216.1, read as the reverse complement.
TCTGGTATAAAAATGTCCTCTAACGTTACTCAACCTCTCAGACGTGACTGATCTAATCGCAAGTGTGATTCGTTTTTTTAGGTCACCTAAGTTGTGGGATTTAGTTTTGTATACAGTACTTTTGACATATCTCCACAAAAAGTCCAATGGCATCAAATTAGGAGATCGAGCTGGCCATTCTATTGATCCACGCCTCGCAATCCACCGAAATGGAAAAAATTTGTTCAGGTACTGCCGGGCATTGAATTCGTAATGGGGGGTGCTCCATCTTGCTGAAACCATATGTATTGGCAGGAACTTGTGGGTTTACTGCATCAGGATATAACTTTTTCAAAGTTGTCACGACATTATTTTGGAGCAGTTCTAAATATTTATCTCCATCCAAGTTGCCATCAATGAAAAAGGGACTTACGGCATGATTTCAAACAATTCCTGCCCAAGAATTAACTTTTTCAGAATATTGCTTATGTTTCTCTGTTATCCAGTGAGGATTCTGATGAGACCAATAGCGGCAATTTTCGAGATTAACATGACTGTGAAGTGTAAATGTTCTCCCATCAGAAAACAAAACAACTAATTGGATCATATTGTTATCTAACCTTACCATCATTTGTTCATAGAAATACGTTCTCCTGTCGAAATCGCTTTCCATGAGCCCCTGAGTCAGCATCATTTTATAGGGATGCATTTTACTTTCCTTTAATAGTCGAAGAATTTATGTGTGGCTATCCAATTTTCTTACATCACTTAGAGCATTGGCATCTACATTTTTTATCTGTCTTACATGACCAAGCCCGCTAATATGTTTTTCTATTTTGCTAATTGTTCCTTGGGATACAGGCGGGACATTTGGAAAATTTTCGTGAAATAAGCGACAAACTTCCATTTGTGTCCGTGTGTTATCTCTATAACCAATCATTTGTAGAATGGTTATTTTGTGCATTTCTGTTAAATGCACCATTTTTCTGATATTATCAGGGTCAGTTAACGAATTTTAAATGACAATAGCACTGACATTGATCACCACTGTCATGCAGGCAGACAACAAGATGCTAAGTTTATGAGTTTTGACGAAAATAAACAAAAACTGATTTTTTTCCAAATCAGGGAAAGGGAACGCAGAAATGGTTTTTGCTTATTGTCTCAATATCAAGAGCTAAATGGGAATTAAATATTGATGTGTAATGTAGCGAATTTGTGAAATAAAATAGTTTCCTTTTTTTAATGTCAACTTTTGTAGTCAATCTGAAAACACGTAATATTTCCGAAACAGTTGAAGATAGGTGTAGTACAGTGAAGAATCCAAAAAATAAATAATATAGAGGGGCTTGCATTTAAAATAAGAAAGTTGGCATTGGCCAGTGTCACATGACACACCGTATATATATTTTTTTGTTAAAATAATGCGCATTTAAAAATACAACTCAACATATCCAAGCCCTCCTTTATTCGTTATAGAATTTATTCCAGTTGGCTATTTCACATTGTATACTTGAAAACGGTTGTTAACTACTTAGCCTTGAAATGTTTGAATTCTTTGAAAAATACAAACTTCTCTATACATTCATTGTAGTTATTACCAAGAGATCTTTACATATCAACCAAATATGCTGTAACTATCTTTCACAAAACAACATAATGTTAGTTTTTCAAATGTATAAATTCAAAAAGAACTGTTCATTTTTCTCACTAACCGTGAGTTTACGGTTACTTCCCACCTTGTAACAGCTCCCCTAAATTCAGCATTCTAAATCAAAAGACTCGAAAATATGGATTCAATTTCAAAAACAAACCGTAGAACATACAATACCTGAAAATTCCAACTCGACGACGACATCATTAAACGAGCAACACCATACTGGTGAAAGTTACACCGCACCGTGTAACTCGAGTCCTTTGAAATTATTCTACAGTAACAAGCACGTGCACCTTCTCGCGTGCCAACTTTATGTAACTCCCGACTAATTTCATTCATCACACTTTAGCGGTGTCGCTAATAAAAACGTCAACGGAGTCGTATACCTACTTAAAATATAGCAAACACAGTTTCGAGCCAATTTCGAGTGTTTACACCTTTCGATGATGCAAACACCCCAAGACTGAATGGGTTTATAAATTGATCTGAGGTTAGATCCATTAGTAGAGCACCTACACCGCAAAAGGTGCTTAATATTGCATTTGCACATGCCGTTGTGTGTGGAGTATGAGAAAGGTTTCCGTGTTAATGCACCCAACTAATTTGCATACCGCCGTCATGAATATGTTATTAAGTAATCTCGCCATGTCGATGGCATCTGCTTAAATACAAATGAACATCTCTGATGCTGCTCTTTCGATGTCACACTGAAGTGGAGACTCACCACTGCTGCATATTTCAATTACTGTTTGGAAGTTTTAGCGCTAGAGTTTCAAAGTACAGCTGTTAGCATTACGAACTCCGCGTTGTTATGTCTTAACAGGGCGTATTAGTTTTGTATTTAAATCGGCAGTTTAGTTTCGACACTAGATAGCTCTTAACTTAGTTTGTATTAATACAGTAATTTTCTAAGTGCATTTAAAAATAAAAAAGAAGTTTTGTAAATATAAATAATTTGGTCAAGTGCGAGTTGGACTCGCATACTAAGGGTTCCGTACCACCTTCAAGATTCTAATATTCCAGTTTCAGACAAGCAGGGAGCATTTTCTTATATTAACCCTAATATCTTTTAAAGGAAGCGTTTTAAATTTATAATAAATATACACTTTCATTTTCCACACATAGACTTTTTATTTTTATAAGAATACTTATGTATTTAATTTTATTATTTGGCCCCTCAAAAATTAACATTTGCAGACGTTTTGTAGCGTTGAAATAAGCTCCCCCCCAGGCAATGATTCCATAGTTGATCATGCTGTGGAAAAATGCGTAATACGACTTTATCAATGTGTCCGTTTTCATAATCTTAGAGAGATTATAGAATACAAATCCTAAATACTTTATTTTTCTAAGAATGTATTCTACATGTTTATCTCACTTCATTCTGTAATCAAAGATGATTAACAAATATTTATATGATTTCACCTTATTGTAAACAGTTTTGTCCAAATTTAAAAATAGTTTATTTAAAGCTAGCCAGTTACTTATAGCTTCAAGATAGTTATTCATTTTGATCTCCACTTCAGCCCAACTTTCTCCTATAGACATAACCGCTGTGACATCCGCAAATGATATTATTACGTCATCAGGCATAGTAGTTAGTAAGTCTTTAACGTACAGAATGAATAACAATGACCCCAATACTGTTCTTTGTGGAACAACTGTTCGAACTTCACAATATTCACTTACAACCTCATTTACTTTAACACACTGTTTTCTGTCTTGCAAATAAGAAGTCATAAACTTATAAGCTTTGCCTCTTATTCCATAACAGTATAATTTTTCTGATAATATCTTGTGATTGACAGTATCAAATGCTTTCGCTAAGTCTAGAAATGTAGAAATAGAATACAATAATTACCTGTCAAGAGAAAAAATCCTACAAATAATTTCTTATAATTTTTTAAATTAAATTATGTAAAATCTATCTAGCGGTGTGTATTTACTCGCCTTTCGCCTAACGTTTCAAATGATACATATCCCTGTTCTAGATTAGCATTCTGATATGTATGGAGTAGCGTTCCATTTCGTCAATAATAAATTTTTACAAGACCTAATTTGTAAATAAGATTTGCAACAAATACTTAAGTTCTCGTGCATATTTCTTGAAGAGTTCTCTGACATAACAGACACCCGTTATTCTGTCACACACTGTGACGAGAATTTCCAATAGCTGTTCGAAGCTGCCTTGACCGTCTTTACCATGCCAACAGACGATATTCAATCGAAATTCCCTAAAATCTCTCTAGCCACTTCCAAAGGCAATTACATCAATAATATTCCCATTGTACGTGTTCTCCGTAATTTCGCCGTCTAATTATTACAAATTCCTTTCGTCTGGCATTAAGCAGCTCCCGAACAACTTGAACATCAAGACAGTTGAGTTCAGGCAACTTCTCAGAACTCTTCAATGCAGAACATAACTTTCACAATAAAAGCGCTCTGACATTCAAACGCGTATAAATAGAAACCGTTTGAAGTTATCACGTCATCTGTGCATAATTTATGGCATGATTGAAGTATCTCAAGTGTAAGTTTAAACAAAATATTACTGGCAAGTACGCGGCCATAAATTCTAGCTCGCTGGATGGGTCTGGATAAGTAAGCAGTCGAAAGAAAGGGAGCTGGTGTTTTCATTTCATTGTTCAAAAGATGAGAATGTATCTTTTAGAGTGTGTGTGTGTGTATGTGTTTGTACGTATATGTGTGTGTGGATGGGTTTCCGGTGCTTCAAAGGATTTATTATACAAGCTGTTGTGTTATGTGAAAGGTTTTACGAGCTCAAACGAATCATCAGCAAAATGGAAAAATTAAAATTGTAATAATGTTTACGCTGCTAGTTAGTACAAGATCAAAGAGAGGAGTATTATTGTTTTCGTATTCTGATGTTAGGAAAACATGAGCTGGAGCCATTTGTTTGGGATGCGTTAGTTAGCGCAACAAATAATTTCCCACTTTTCTTTATATGGCATCCTTCCTTTTTAGGGGCATATTCATGTGTTAGTGTTTGGGGAATATATTCCGTTCTTATTTTAATGGAATTGATTTTTGAGAATTACCTTATTTACCTACTCTTTACACACAAGGCTTTCATTTCAAAACTAGTCACCCAAAATAACTAAAAAATCTTTGAGCGAAAAAGACAACAAAAACGTTAATTTATATTTACGAGGTGCCGTATCGGCCATCCTGCAGTTTCAACCCCAAAGCGTGGTGAATGTACACTTTTGTAAATAATCGAGGCCGGATGTTTTATACAGTGTGAGTTTTTTTTTGATGATCAGTATGGGGATCTCGGAAACTAGCAAAGATAGAACAATGGTTAAATTGGGAAAGATTTGCAGTTTTACTGGCCCAATTTAATGCCACTTTCGGATTTTTGTAAAAAGTCATGGGTTACTAGATATTTTGAAAAAACGAAATTCTGTCGATTTAGTCAAATCCCTCTAGCTCCTTTGTTTTTGATTTTGATAAAAATGTGTAAATATCAAAATTGAAAGGAATTGTATCCCGAATATGATTGTCATGTCCTCGTTTGCGTGACAGCTCTCATTTTCGAGATATGACACAAACTTATCTTTTTTGAATGGAAACCATAGTTGGCTATGACCTCAAAAAATCGGACGTTTTTAGAGCTTTTCAACGATGTATTACTCGATATTGTTATTCATAAAAATAACGGAGTTATAGATGCTTTTCTCTCTTATTTTCACTTTTAACGTAGGTGCTGAACTGACAGTCGATATTGAGAAGTTTTTGTGATAAAATGGAATATTCTAACGAAGAAAAACTAAATATGGTGGAATGTTATATCATATGCCATAAAAATTCAGTTCGTGCAGCTGAGAAATACTTTCATAGATATGTTAATCGTCGTCAACCTGCTCTATATAAATGTAAGAGGCTTTACGATAGTTTATGCAGATATGGATCTTTTAGTAAACCACCAAAGGAACGTAACCAAATTAACGAAGCAGCACAAATAAATATTTTGGCAATGGTAAATCAAAATCCATCTACATCAACTCGTGAGATTGCGGCAGAAGCTGGCACATCTCAACGAACTGTATTTAAGGTACTGAAAGCGTATAAGTTCCACCTGTACAAACTTTCAGTTTCTCAAACTTTGCATGCTAGTGACGAACATCGACGTATTTTGTTTTGTACATGGTTTAGAGACATGTGCCTTCACAATCCACACTTTCCATTAAAGGTGTTATGGTCAGATGAAACTAGATTTACTAACTGCGGTATGTTCAATAGACACAATGAGCATATCTAGGCTAAAGAAAACCCTTTCCATGTAGAACAAAGACAGCCCCAGATAAAATTTGGTTTTAATGTTTGAGGTGGTATCATAGGGTCTACTATTCTGGGGCCTTTTATCTATGACGAATCACTTACTGGGGAGCGCTACTTGCATTTCTTGCAATTCAATTTTCAAGACATGTTGCATAATTTCAATTTGAGAACTCGTTCAGCCCTTCTAATGGAATTACTCTCAAATGAGGAAATGTCAAAGTGAAAACAATCTTTTTCATGGCTACCTATGTTAAAAGTGAAAATAAGAGAGAAAAGCATCCATAACTCCCTCATTTTTATGAATAGCTATATCGAGTATTATATCGTTGAAAGGCTCCAAAAATGTCCCATTTTTGAGGTCATAGCCAACTATGGTTTCCATTAAAAAAACGATAAGTTTGTGTCATATCTCCAAAACGAGAGCTGTCACGCAAACGAGGACATGACAATCATATTCGGAATACAATTCCCTTCAATTTTGATATTTACACTTTTTTCATAAAATCAAAAACAAAGGAGCTAGGGGATTTGACTAACTCGACAGAATTTATTTTTTTCAAAATATCAAGTAAGCCATGACTTTTTACAAAATCCGAAAGTTTCATTAAATTGGGCCAGTAAAAATGCAAATCTTTCCCAATTTAACTATTGCTCTATCTCCGCTAGTTTCCGAGATCCCCATACTGCTCACCAAAACTCACTCTGTATATAGTGTATGTAGATTTTGAAGTGAATATAGAATTATAATATTTTTGTACCAAGCAACCTTTTTGTTCATTAAAAGAATCCGATCATAAATAATTACATATGTAGCATATTTAAAATAAATTATAATGACATTAATATCCACTTAACTGACTCTACTTATTTGGACATGCCTATCATGACACTTGAGGTTAATATCTTAGAGAGAATATGTTTAAATGTGTAAAACATATTTGGTAATAAAATATAGAATAAGATTTTTCCTCTACTGCATCCAAAACTTTTTAGCTTTAGCTGCGGCATTCAGGTAAATTCATTTGCGCCCAATAGTCAGCAACCCGTGGCGTCCGCTTCCCCTAAATTATCTTGACAATCCTCCTCAAACGCAATATTCACAAGCATTTTTAACCATTTTTACAGAATTTCAACAAAATCCGAGAGATACAAATTGAAGTACATGATACGAGCTTTTAAAGTACCGTTTCCAAAAATCTCTCTTAATTGATTAAATTACAATTTTACAAAAACTACTTATCCGACAAACTCTATATTGAGCTTAATTAATGTCTATCATTGGACAGAAAATTAAATTTGCAGTTTTTGTTATAACAAAGTTATAATTTAAAAAAAGCAATTTTTTATTAGTTTTTCTGGATTTTCTCAGCGAAGCAACCTCCGATCAGGACTTGTAAACGTTCATTTTAAAGGTTTTCTGATTCCTTACAACTTTTCCATTGAGAGTATTACCATTCCTCAATAAGTTTTCATAACACAAGTAAAAAGTAAAAGAAAATCACATTTTTATGGGTTTTTATTGTTTATATAATTTACTTCCTCGAATTTTGCTGTTAAAATTAGGTCAGTTGTTGTCTATTAACTAAACACAAGAATTTGCTGATTTAACGTTTTTTACTTATTCTGATAAAAACTTTAGTGGGTGCTGCGAATGGGAGCTGTGGGTCATTTAACTGTTTACATTTGAATAGTGCACATTGTTCTGATACAAAATCTTCTGTGGCTAGGGCTGTAACCATCAGCGAGGAAGGGCACAACTATCGCTCAATCAGTCGCGCATTACATGTATCGACATCAGTAATTCATCGCGTCGTTCGACGTTATAGGTAGACGGGATCGTACGTGCACAGACGAGTACAGGGCAGAAATTGAGCAAGTAGCGCCTTAGATGACCGTTTCATGGTCAAGCAGACTTTACGAAATCGTCGTCAAACAGCTGTTCAGACCCGAAGTCGTTTAGCAGAAGCCCGTAACGTTAACGTCACTGAAAGGACTGTTAACAGACTTTTGAATGAAGTTGGCTAAAACTCTTATGTGCCAGCAAAGGCAGCTCATCATGTAGCAAGATTACCATTCGCTCGAGTGCACCGAGATTGGACAAATGAGTGGAGCCGTGTTTTGTTCAGTTACGAGAGCCGTTTTTGTGTAAATTTCGTGGATGGGAGGGAAAGAATGTGGAGACATCGAGAGGAACGTTATCGCCAAGCAAATTTTACTGAAACTATGTCGTATGGTGGAGGGTCAGTTATGGTATGTGGTGGCACATGTTTGGAAGCCTGCACGGAGCTAGTGATCATCAATAATGGATCGCTAACTGTTCAGCGATACGTGACAGAAGTCTTAGAACCCCATGTCATGCCTTTTGCAACATTTATAGGCGAACATTTCATTTTCATTCATGATAACGCACGGTCTCACTCTGCGCGCATAGTGAGTGAATACCTTAGTGAAGTAGGCATTAGTCAACTGAACTCACCAGCGCGATCGCCGGATATGAACCCGATAGAACATGTCTGGGACTATCTGGGAAAAAGGGTTCGGCAAAGAAATCCAGCCCTTAATAATGTGGAAGAACTTAAATTGGCGTTAGTGGAAGAGTGGATCGATTTACCCCAAGAACTCATCTAAAATGTTATCCAAGGCATGGGAAATCGTATACAAACTTTAATTAGAGCCCGTGGCGGCAATACTGTATTACTAATGTGATGGCATAAGCGGTTTGCTGCTGAATATTATGTCACTTAAAAATCTTTGTTGACTGGGGTACTGAGGAGAAAATGGTACCGAACTGTTTTGTCTTTGCCTAATTATACAGTGAGGACGCGTGTATTGGAACAAATTCATTTAAAATTCAGGTGTTGTTTTTGTGTTTGTTTTTTTTTGACTGCGGTTTTTGTGATGATAAACTCATTTATACAGGGTGGGCCAGAAACAAATTGCGACCATCAACTTTGTTTTTTATTTAATTTTTGAATTCTGCATTAGATTTTAAGTATTTTTCATGTAAAATGTCCTATACCGAAAATTAACAGTTATTATAATAAATTATTTTTTTTTAAGTTAAGAAAACAACGGTAAAAATAAGGTGTTTGTTGGTTTGTACATATTTATTTACGTCTTATTTTTATGATTGTTGGCGATATTTTAGTAACAAGAATGGAAACCCTTTTTTAATGCTGGAGTTGCTGTACTATAATTTTACTTCAAATAAGTGGTTGTCAAGTGCAGTTGCAAAGTTCCAAAGTATTGCGCGTTTAACTGAAAAGAAACTAATAGAAATTTTGACGATGGTGGGATATGGCGACAGAACTCGAACACAAGCTTAAGTTTTCGAATTGTTTAATATGAAGTACCCAGAGCGGCCTATTACACGATTGGTAGTTAGTAAAATAGAAAAAAGTCTCTAGAATTTGACCATGTCAGAGACAATTACAAAAGAAGATACACAATTAAATGATTTGCTAGATTAACAAGAAAATCCTCACTAATCCACTAGACAAAAAGCCGCAGAACAGTCAATAAGTAAATCTTCTGTTCTAAAATGCTTGCATAGAAATAAATGGCACCCATAAAAAGTTCATTTAGTTCAGGAACTTACTGAATAGAATTAGGGCCGAAATACAACGAATCCTGCCACAAACGCTAAATGAAGTGTTAAGAGAATTTGAAAACCGTCTTATGTATTGTCAGGAAGTTAATGGTCGACAATTTGAACATTTAATTTGATATGTTGATGATTTTTTTTCTTCAATTTTGAAATAAATTTATTTTTTTAATTTTAGGTATAGGACATTGTATATGAAAAATACTTAGATTTCAATACAGAATTCAAAAATAAAATAAAAAACAAATGTTTCCATTTGAAAAAATGAAGTTGAATGAATTTATTTCTGTCCCGTTTTTCCAAAAGCCTACACCTGAATTTTAAATGAATTTGTTGCAACCCACGCGTCCTAACTGTATATAGATTATATATTTTTTGAAAAATAGTGAATTATAACTATTTTTCCAAATTTTCTAGATGGGTCTGCTCGTGCTTATCCAAAATTCATTTTGTATTTTTTAAATTATTTACAAGTGCCCTGTTGGATGTATTGTGAAATTTCACTTCCCATAAATTAGATTACTGATGACTGGTGTAAATGGCGTAAAAAAACGAAATAATTTATTCATAATTTCAAAATGATTTTAGCTATTCCTTTAATCTATCAGTGCGTTATTAGAAACTTCATGTTCACAACATAATCAAACCCAGCGCAGCCCTCTAGTAAAAATTAATTATACAATCAAGCATAAACCTCCAATCTTTTTTGCGTCCTAGAAATTCCTTTGAAATTGTTTCCGTCGCCGTAATTTACCTCCGACAGCAAATATTTGCAAATCCACGTGTGCAAGGGAATTGCCGCTACCACGACAAAGTAATGAAATCCTTGGGATAATACAACCCGAGCAAATCCTCTAATTATACCTAACCTAACTCAATATTTCCATAATTGATTAATTAAAAATACGAAAAGGGCCGGGTAGCCTGGCTCCCGTTGTTGCAAAAACTTTTCAGAGACGTGGAGCACGGGCGTCGGCTAACCAGATGTTTGCGTTCAGAATATCGATGAGATCGAACAAAGATTGTATGTGAGTAATATTCTGACATTAATTTATCGTATTGTGTATCGACACTGTGCCTGCATGAACTGAAGTGGACTAAAATAAAAAGGCAATGACGATTTCTTATGCCCATGGTACTGTACTAAAATGTAATGGGAAGAAGCCTGGAATAAAGCGCAAAATGCAATCTCAGATGTCAAAAATTAGTTAGATGAATAAAACCTGAATCTAAACATATTTAAATCTAAATATTTAGGATTTGTACCAACAAAGGAAGGAAGCGCTCTATCACTTCTAACAATTAATGGAGCCCTAGAAAGCGTGAAACAAGTATCATCAATAAAATATTTAGCTTTGTTGATTGATGAAAATTTAAACTGGAAAAAACATATCGAACACCTTGCCAAAAGAGTTGGAAAGCTTAGCTATAAATTCTACACACTTCGTCGTAATTTACTAAATAAAAAGGTTTTACTTATAGTGTATAAGTGTATAATAGTCTAGTCGGTCCCATAATAAGGTATGGTATATGCGTTTGGGGTGCAAGAAATAAAATACACTTAAAAAATGGAGGTAAGTCAAAATTACATACTTAGAATAATTTTTAGGTTAAATAATCATCACAGTGTCAACCATATTTATATTACACAAACCAAATTGAACGTGCGAGGTCTTTACATTAATGAATTGTTAAAGACGATACATTCAAGGAATCACCTCATTAAAACAAATCATCCACATAACACCAGCCAAAAGGATAAACAGTTGCTCATATTTGATCGAATGAATAAAACTGTATGTCAAAAAGGCATACTATACAGGGTGAGTTTTTTTGATGATCTGTATGGGGATCTCGGAAATAGAGCAATGGTTAAATTGGGAAAGATTTGCAATTTTACTGGCCCAATTTAATGACACTTTCGGATTTTTGTAAGAATTCATGGCTTACTAGATATTTTGAAAAAACGAAATTCTGTCGATTTAATCAAATCCCTCTAGCTCCTTTGTTTTTGATTTTATAAAAAAAGTGTGATTATCAAAATTGAAGGGAATTGTATCCCGAATATAATTGTCATGTCCTCGTTTGCGTGACAGTTCTCGTTTTCGAGATATGACATTTATATTTTTTTGAATTAAAACCATAGTTGGCTATGACCCCAAAAAATCGGACATTTTTAGAGCTTTTCAACGATATAATACTCGATATAATTATTCATAAAAATAACGTAGTTATGGATGCTTTTCTCTCTGATTTTCACTTTTAACGTAGTTAGCCATGAAATACATTGATTGATTTATTAATAACTGTTCCAAAAAACATTGAACGCTTTTTTATTAGGTATATCAGATATAACAAAAAAACTAAATAAGTAGATACTTACTAAAAACTTAAAAAAAAAGTACATAATAATGGTTACAATTTATGTTCGAAAATTCCACCATTGTTACTTACACAAAAATTGCCTCTTTTTAAGATTGACATTACCGTTTTCCTCACAGACCGCCTATCAATTTCTTCAATTGCTTGTAATACCGTCTCCCTTAGGTCACCAACTGTCTCATACTTTCTTTTGTATGCTTTGGTTTTTAGCGCACGCCATAAATAGAAGTCTATAACTGCCAAATTGAGAGACCGGAGTGGTCATTCGCTTGGGCCATTTCTTCCTATCCAAGAGTTTGGATAGATCTTATCGAAGTGTTGTTTTATTAATAACGAGTTATGAGCAGGTGCTCCATCATGTTGGAACCACTCAATTTCTAAACGAGTTCTCAAATTCAAATTATGCAACATGTCTTGAAAAGTGTATTTGCAAGAAATGCAAGTAGTGCTCCTCAGTAAGTGATTCGTCATAGATAAAATGCCTCAGAATACCACATCAAACATTAGAACCAAATTTTATTTGGAGTCGTCTTTGTTCTACATGGAAAAGGTTTTCTTTAGCCCAGATATGCTCATTGTGTCTATTAAACATACCTCAGTTAGTAAATCTAGTTTCATCTGACCATAACACCTTTAATGGAAACTGTGGATCGTTAAGGCACATGTCTCTAAACCATGTACAAAACAAAATACGTCGATGTTCGTCACCAGTATGCAAAGTTTGAGAAACTGAAAGTTTGTACGGGTGGAACTTGTGCGCTTTCAGTACCTTAACTACAGTTCGTTGAGATGTGCCAGCTTCTGCCGCAATCTCACGAATTGATGTAGATGGATTCTGATATACCATTGCCAAAACATTTATTTGTGCTGCTTCGTTAATTTGATTACGTTCCTTTGGTGGTTTAGTAAGAGATCCATATCTGCGTAAACTATCGTAAAGCCTCCTAAATGTACATAGAACAGGTTGACGACGATTAAAATATCTATGAAAGTACTCCTCAGCTGCACGAACTGAATTTTTATGGCATATGATATAACATTCCACCATATTCAGTTTTTCTTCGTTAGAATATTTCATTTTATCACGAAAACTTTTCAATATCGATTGTCAGTTCAGCACTATTAATGGAATTACTCTCAAATGAGGAAACGTCAAAGTGAAAACAGTCTTTTTTATGGCTACCTACGATAAAAGTGAAAATAAGAGACAAAAACATCCATAACTCCGTTACTTTATGAATTACTATATCGAGTATTATATCGTTGAAAATCTCTAAAAATGTCCGATTTTTTGAGGTAATTATTTCCATTCAAAAAATGATAAGTTTGTGTCATATCTCGAAAACGAGAGCTGTCGCCCAAACGAGGACATGGCAATCGTATTCGGGATACAATTCCCTTCAATTTTGATATTTACACTTTTTTTATAAAATCAAAAACAAAGGAGCTAGAGGGATTTGACTAAATCGACACAATTTCGTTTTTTCAAAATATCTAGTAAGACATGACTTTTTACAGAAATCCGAAAGTGTCATTAAATTGGGCCAGTAAAACTGCAAATCTTTCCCAATTTAACCATTGCTCTATCTCCGCTAGTTTCCGAGATCCCCATACTGATCATCAAAAAAAACCCACCCTGTCTAACGATATTAAATATACACCGGAATTCCATAATTTACACAAAACTAACCAGGAAACAGTTAAAAAAGTATAAATATATATATAGCCCAGAACTATGATAGCTTATTAGCCCTTCTGGTATAATTAAAACACTAAAAATTATTTATTATAATTATATATTTACGTATGTCTATTTCTACTTCATGTTTAGTTATAATTTATAAAGTCATATTTGGATGTTTTTAATTATTGTAATTATTTTTTTTCTCAGTGACTACTAATATTTAATGCTATAAATAGTTGTTAATTAAGATTATGTATTGGTAAGTATGAGTATATCTATCTGTGTATATGTATGTAGGACTGTCTTGGTTAGTAAAGTAGCAGTTTTTATTTGTAATGAATTTAGCATTGGTAATGATGTTAGTGACAATCTTATTTTAATAAAAATAATTGTATTATTTTGCTAATAAATTGAATTGAAATGGATTGAAATGTGTGTGACGAAAAGTAATGTTTTGATAAAGCAAAATATTATTCACTACAAACGTTTATACGAGATTCGTGTTTTTAATCTCTTGCAATTTTGTAGTATAATTTTCACCTGCCAATATCGTATATCCTCATATAAGTTATAGGTATGGGTAACGCTGTGGACAAACAATACAGATACTTGGGCTAGTGACAACTGTTGAAGCTGATAGTAGATTGTATTTGTAAGTAAAGATTATAACTCATTTTTATCACAATAACAGTTTCCTGACAGCACGACTTTTTGCATTAGGTTGTAAGTATGTTCGTCCAGACCGAGGTATTTTAGATTATCTAATAGTTGTTTTGGGACTACTCTAGTTGCTGATATATCAATTGGTACAGTTCTTGTGTTGCTCATGTCCCACTGAGCCTTTATTTGAAATTCCAAATCCCTGTATTTGGTTATTTTTCCAGCCTGCTTAATTTTTAGATTATTGTTCTTAGGAATTGCTGTGTCATATTTTTTAGTGAGTTTATCTAATAAAACCATATCAAGCAACAGTCCGAAAGGTCAGTATCGTGCGTTCCCAGTACAGCTGCTTGTAGTTGTTATTCTATAAAACAGATTCTGGTTTGTAAATATGGTATGGTATTATTAACGACTGCGACAGTTCAAGTGCCTGGTGCAGTATTATTGCCACAGCGTCGTGTCGTTCTTTGTATTCAGTTTCAGCAAATGCTTGACAACCTCCTGAAATATCTTGGATAGTTTCAAATGTTTCTCAACTAAATCTGCATCTGTCGTTGTTGATAGAAGGGTCTTTAACGATGTACTTTAGATAGTTCTTAGTTGGAATTACTTGATCTTGAATTGCCAGTAAAAAGTCGTCTGTTGTTTACATATCTTCCATGAAGGGGCTTCTCGTTCCATTTGAGCAGTTTCTGATCAGTTGTATGTTGGTGTATTTGGATTTGTTTTTCTGTCAGTCGCAGTGGTGTAGAGTCGTCAACCTGGCATATAACTCTGTGTAGATCAGGAAAGTTCTGCTAATTTCTGGAAATGATTACGATTAGAAATTTGTTTTTCTAGTAGTTTGCTTATATATGATAAATCCTGTTCCTCATTTGTACCGTGCCAAAGTTGTACGTTCGACAGAGCTTTTTGGATGGTGATTTTGAGGTTTTGTTAGTAGAACTCGAACCCTCCGTTGTAATTGTTCAATGTCAGTAATGTACCAATTAACTATACCCAACGAGTAACTGAGCACTAAAGATGTTAATAGCCTCAAATAAATTTTTACTCTTTGGTTTCCAACAGATGTCTTACTCTTATATAAAACTCTGATGTTCGGTATTTTTTCATGGTAGAGTGATCAATACGTTGAGCCTGCTTTATTTCAAGGTATTTATAAGTGTGGCCCTCCGCCATGGATTCAACTGAGGTGCCATCTCGCATTTCGTAGGGCCGCAGCTGTATTTTGCCTTTACCTATATTAAAATTTTGTCATTTGACTAGGCCCAATTGCATATGGATATCAATAGAAAACCCTTCTACTATTTTAAGCATATCATTCAGTTGTTGTTTCGTAGTTGCCATCAACTTTAAGTTGTCCGTCTATAACAAATGATTTATGGCGTGGGTTTGATTATTATTATTTATTTAGCGTATGGCAATAGTATACATGAGTTGATCTTATAATATAAAAATACGAAATTACATTTAAACACTAACAATACACAAGAACAAGAATAAAAGCGTGCAGAGTAAAAAAATATATAAAAAAGAACAGAAACAAAGCATTTGTGAATAACAAGTCCACACATAGTAATCTAAAACTAACAGATAGGTTCTTTATCCATACTGTCGCTGCAGGAGGGAGAGTATATATATATATATCCGTTATTGTTCCCTGGTAGGTCATAAGTTTACAGTCTTGGTATAATTGTGCGTGGGTTGTTTATTCCATTTACACAGCATATCTGCGCAGACGCCATGTCCAGTTCTAATTCTATTTGCCGTCTTCCATATATTGCGAGGTATATCGAAACCCGCAGGTTCCTCATGGATGCTCACATAGTCGAGTACCTCTGGAGGGGCATCCTCCCTCCAACCTGCATCCCATTTCCGGAGACCCCTGAAATCACATTCATGCAACGCTTTCGCAGTCCTTATTGGTGTATGTCTGATTTAAATCTGGTAAGGCAAGCAGTTGGTATATACTCATGGATAGGCAACTCCGGGATATCCATTATTTTCTCGTATTCTCGTAGGAGAGCTTCTTTCCGTCGGATATTTGGCGGCATAATATGGTTGAGAGTTGGGAGCCAGTAAGTTGGTGTAGATTTTATGCATCCCGTTATGATACGCATGCTCCTGCGGAACTCATCATCAACTTTTGAGACATGGTGGCTGTTCATCTATACTGGAGTACCATACTCAGCCGCGCTGAAGACGAAGTTCTCGTTTTATCATTTTGATATGTTGGCAATCTTGAGGAGCTCTTGACAAGTCAACTATTCGAGTAGCTATGTTGTTTGCTGTGACTGCAGTTTGGTTTCGGCTAGCAGGTTGACTGGCACCAAGCTTCACGAGTAGATTCCAGGCTTTACGAGTTGAGTGCTTAAAGTCAGTATTTGCGGTGGTCTCTATCCATTTTAGTTTTCGAGCCGCGTTAAGAGAATTCAGAAGGTCATCAGCTATCTCTGGGTCACCACTTTCAGCGAAATCCCGATAAAGTTGTTCACTTTCCTCAGACCATCCCGGTATGTACTCCCTACAGAAACCCCTAGGAACATGCTTCTTAGCAGTAGATATAATTGCACCGAAAAATCTATTGTAATTGTCGGCAACAGGGGGGATCCTTCTGAAAGTTCCATCTAGGTCTCGGAAACGATTTAATTATTGGAACCTGTATGCCCATTTCAAAGATAACTGGGCGATGCTGGCTTTTCGGAAATTCCTTTAGGACATATCTCGATATTGAGACAGGCTGACATTTTTTGTTAGTTGATACGGAAGCCAAATCAGGATTTGACTTCTTATTCCAGGTACGAGATTTGAATGTATTCCTTTCTTTAGCGTCAAATACTAGATGCAAGCTGTTTTGTTCTGCCCAACCAAGAAGATGTTCGCCATTATCATCGGACTCTCGATATCTCCAATTGCTGTGATGACTATTGAAATCTCGCGCATATATTGATGGATGAGGGTCTGTTTGGAGGATTTCATTGCACCAGGGATTTGCGGGGGGTTTGTAGATATCAACAACGTGGACCTTTCCAACGCTTACAGCGTACGCAAGTATTTACTAACCTTATATTATCAATATCGCTTCGGGCATACGTTGCTATGGCATAAGTATGGTGATATGTTATTCCAATTATGTCATAACCTGGTATTTGAGCTCTTATATGAGCTTGCTCCTCATTTTCCAGGTGCATTGCTTGCAAAAGCGCAATGTCAATTTTGTTTTTATTGAGGAGTTTTGACAAATATTGGCATTTGGACCAACTTATTCCTTACACTTTCAGCTGACAGATATGGAGAATTGCTCCTATATCTCTAGTCTGAGAGTCCTGAGAAGTACTAGATTGCTTGTTGTCTTCTATGTATTATATATATGGGTTTGATTGCAGACAAGGGATATTAGTTGTTCCTTGAAACCCATCGAATTATTTGCGCATCCGTTTTGTGGTTCAGTTATTATGTTGTTCAGCTCACAATGTCTGAAAAGTCGATGATAATGAACGATGTAATAAGTTTGTATAAGGTTAAGAGGCAAGTGATTCTTCCGTACTGTAAATAGGTTGTCTTTTGGTAGGAGGTATGTAGCATGTATAAGGCATCTTATGTGGATGGATAATTATGTCATTTATAAGGACTGTTAATGTAAAAAATTATTAAAATTCCCCCCACTTGACCATACAACGTATAGCAGCACACTCCCTCTAAGGCACGCATAGTTATTATTGTTATTATTACCTAATAATTAAAAATATTCTGCAAGCTGTGAAAGCTATTGCGTATCCATAGACATTTGAAATATGTTAAAATTACTTACTAAATCAATGAAAACTGTCATTCAGAGTTATAATTAAACCGATGCAAAAATTATTTTAATCTCTGGTGGTTTTGCTAAAATGAAAAACAAGATATTACTAAATTTACAACCGTATGTTTTAATTTTAGATTAATTAACAATACAGAGTGACGTATTGCTCTCAGCTGAATGAATATTGAGTTATATTTTATGCAACTTGAAAACCATTCTGATGAATATATTAAACGTTTTGATTTAAACGGAATTCATACAAAATATCAAACGAAATTATTTTTATGTGTTTTCGAATATGACTGATATAAATCCAGAGAGTGGAGCATCATTTTAATTATTTTATACAACTAGAATTTGGAAATAATATTTATATATTTTTTAATATTACAACCAAATCTTTGGTATCTGAAATCTGTAGGATATTTGCAATGGTCTGTAATGGTAAAAGAGAATGTTTTACAATAACTAACAACTTCAGTGATATTAAAGAATATAACATCTTCTATAAAAATAAAACATTTCACGTTTATACTAGGAACCAAGATGGCAAAATCAGTAAAGAAGAATAACAAATTCTGGAAAATAAAATTTGCAGTGAAAAAAGTTTCGTTCAAATTTTGAGTTCAGTATGTACCCAAAGTAGGCAGTTGTGTATGGTCTGAACGAAAATGAAAAATGTAGATATTAGTGTTAACGAATGAATGCCCTTAGCTTAGAAATAAAAGAAAAAATAGTAGATGCTCTGTCAAATAAAGTAACACAGAAGCTATTGAGAGAGAGAGAAAATGAAGAGAAAAATAATGTAAAAACTAAAAAATTGATATCAAATAAAATTATTAAACTTGCGTTTATTTCCCAGTGTTCTTTGGCATTATTAAAAAGAAGATAGTCTCAAGCTATATTCGGAATAACTTTCAGAAACAAATACCAACGTCAACTTTCGAGCTTTCATAAGGAAGAGTAAGAAGACAACAAAGGACCAATTAGTTTCCCTTGAGGTGCATTTTTTTTATAACAACCTACAATCCAATAGTTTCAGAACTATGGAATTAATTAGAAGAGTGTCCAACTTCTCTCGTTTTTACAATATGTAATAATATGCAAAGTAAGTTAAAGTTATAAAAATCATTATTTTTTCAGACAGTAGTGGTATCAGAACTTTAATCTCATATGATCGTATATATTCTGCAAAAGTATTTAGAGAAAGGTCTCAGACAGATAGGGTCAATTGACCTACTGATTCAACAGAAATTCAAAAATATTTTAATGCTATTTCTATGTGATTTCATGATTATATAGTCACTGACAGAGAATTTAATATTGTTTTGGTAAAACATAGATGGTATAGAAAATAATTAAAGTTTGTTTGACGAATGTTAGTTCAAGTAAACTTTTTTTATTTTGTCTGTTCATTAGGGTTTTCTCTCCTCGTTTTTTTCCTGCAGCAGATAAGTATTTAAAATCGTATTTGGAGAACAAAATGTAGTAAGGCAATTTCGTAAATTTGCCAGGAGTACTGGCTGTCCGTACAGAAATTCTTCCTCATTGTTATTCTGAGAGAAAGAGATGACAGTATCCCTGTATTTAAATAGTGTATGGTATGGTATAGTGGTAAACTTATCTGTTTGGAGACGTTCCAACTCCGACTCTGGAGTAGTTGTCAATCGTTTTGTTGAGTCTTTCTTGGTATCTTCAAAAAATTTTCGCACTGATATGGATTATGTTGTTGGTCAAAAAATTTTGACAGTGACAATATATCATTTGCCGATCATTTGATATTGAGGGTACCATTCTTTTGCTCTTCTAGCAATAGATCTCTCCAGCTCAAATGAAGGTCGATTGAAGGGGCCCCGATTTCCGTATTGTTTATCATCATACAGCTGGCTTCTTTAAGTTTTCTCTTTTTTAAATTTTCCTCTTTTAACAAGATCTTTGTTCTATCCCAATCTATCCTATGGCTTCCGGTGCTAGTTAATACTTGGTTGGCCAAATTTGACTTGTCCACATGTCTTCTCGAAGTGTTATATTGGTGCTCTTTTTTCCAAATAATACATTGCGCTCTATCCTCACACATACCAAACCATTTAACGGAACTCAACATTCCAAAAATTGTGTGTACAGTGTTGTGTGTGACTGTGGCCATAGTTAAACCGGTGAAACTTCAAGATAAGGAAAAAAGAACACCCTTCTAACATTTCGAGAAGACATGTGGCCAAGTCAAATTTGGCCAGCCATGTATTAACTAGCACCGGTTGACAAACACATGATTAAAAACCTTAATAATAAAAAAATTAATAACTCCAGAGCAAGCTGGATTAATGAGGAGGAGGCTGCATTTCAGAATTGTGATAACATGCAACACCAACCATTTACAACGGAAGACACGTCCAAGATAATGAAACACCTCCATAACTAGAAAGAAACTTTACGCCACTCACGAGAAATTAACAGAACTTATTAATGACATAATTATCCATCCACACAAGACGCCTAGTTTCCTTACGTATGGTGCTACATACCTCTTACCAAAGGATAACCTATGTTCACAGGACCCAACAAAGTACCAACCAATCACTTGCCTCCCAACCATATACAAACTTATAAAGTCGTGCATTAATCATCGCCTTTTCAGACATTGTGAGCTGAACAACATAATTACCGAACAACAAAAGGGATGCGCGAAAAACTCGATGGGGTGCAAAGAACAACTAATTATTGATTCCGTTTTCTGCAATCAATGGCGTATGTGGACTGAAAAAAGGCCTTTGATTCAGTTCCACATGAGTGGCTCATTCAGATGCTGAAACTCGATAAAGTAAATAATAGTATTGTTACCTTCTTAGAACATGTCGTGACTACTTGGCAAAGTAAAATCTTTCTGAATGAAGCCGACTGTTCGATACAAACCGACTCTATCCCAATCAGAAGAGGTATATTCCAGGGAGACTCTCTTAGCCCGCTGTGGTTCTGCCTTTCCATGAGCCCACTCTCACACAAACTGAACTCGACTAACTTTGGGTTCAGTCTCAAGCAACGTACAAGCATTGAAGCTACGAAACAACAGCTGCATGATATGGTTATAATGGTAGAAGTTTTCTGTCGTGACATCCATATGCAATTTGGCCTAGACAAATGCCGAATTATTATTATAGTTAAATTCAAAATACAACTGGGGCCCTACGAAATGGGAGATGGCACCTCAATTGAATCCATGGAGAAAGGTCATACTTACAAATACCTTGGAATAAAGTAGGCTCAACGAACTGATCTCACTACCATGAAAAAGGGCCTAACAACAGAGTTTTATAGAAGGGTAAGACGACTGCTGAAGACTAAACTTGACAGTAAAAATTGGTTTCAGGCTATTAACACCTATGCTTGTTTAGTGCTTAGTTACTCTTTCGGAATAGTTAACTGGTGCAAGACCGACGTTGAACAATTACAGCGGAAAGTTCGTGTACTACTAACAAAAGCTCAAAATCACCATCCAAAGAGCTCTGTCGAACGTACAACGTTGCCACGGTATGAAGGAGGAAGAGGATTGAGAGATATAGGCAAGTTACGCGATCAACAAATTTCTAATTTACGTAATCATTTCCAGAAACTCGCAGAATTTTCTGATCTACACAGAGTCATATGTCAGGTTGATGATTCAACACCTCTGCGACTGACAGAACAACAAGTTCAAATATACCACCAGACAACTGATCAGGGCCCCGATTCTTGAAACCATGCATACGCTCTACTACTCGGCGAAAGACGTCAGTCGAATGAAAACTAATAGAAATCGGTATTCTCGAAGATCGTATACGATCAAATCAATGTGTTTTTCAATAGAATAAACATCGTATATACTGGCAGGGCCGCATACGACCATTTTCGTAGCATAGTATAATTTCAAGAATCGGGCCCCAGAAGCTGCTCAAATGGAAAGAGAAGCCTCTTTATGAATGAAATATAAATGACGTCAACCATGATTATGTCGACAGTTTGGCGTCGAACTACTGGTTGATCTCATATGTTTTCTGAAACGAAAGGCTTTATATTCGCAATCCAAGATCAAGTAATTCCAACTAAGAACTATCTAAAACACATCGTCAAAGACCCTTCTATTAACAACGACAGATGCAGATATGGTTGCCAAACATCTGAAACTATCCAGCATATTACAGGAGGTTGCCAAGCGTTCGCTGCAACTGAATACAAAGAACGACATGATGCTGTGGCAAAAATACTGCACCAAGAACTAGCGCTGAAACTTGAGGGATCACAGTAAGAAGGTAAGAACACCCTATTATATATATTAACCAGAATATATTTTAGAAAATAACAACTACAAGCTGTACTGGGACCACACGATACTGACCGATCGGACTGTTGCTCACAATAGACCAGATATAGATTTAGTAGATAAAATCTCTAGGAAAACAATCTTAATTGACATAGCAATCCCTAACAACAATAACATAAATATTAAGCAGGCTGAAAAAATAGCCAAATACAGGGATTTGGAATTTCAAATAAAGACAAAGGGGACATGAACAACACACGAACTGTACCAATTGTTATGTCAACAACAGGAGTAGTCTCAAAACTTCTACTGAATAATTTAAAATACCTCGGTCTGGACGAACATCTTTACCAACTAATGCAAAAAGCCGTTCTGTTCATGCATGGGAAGCTGCCACGACTCCAACCACGGGTCTGATAACCTGGCAAGGGCCTCCACAGAGCTAAACCCTGTTGATATTTAGGATATCTGGGGTTAGTGAATTTTCCCCTAAAGGCACCCTATGCGTGCCTTAGAGGGAGTGTGCTGCCATACACTGTATGGTCAAGTCGGACAGATTAAAAAATTTAAACTCCTTGGTACCTTTTTACTAATGAAATTTTAGTAATTTACTCCTTATTATAGCATCTATGTTTTAACCATAATATTAAAATTAAAAGTCTCCTAGGTGTTACGATTTTTTTTTGTCAGTGAGCATATTACATATTACTGAAATCTACGAATCCAACTCGCACTAGACTTCTGATTATGAGTTAATTGGGGTAGTATTTTTTTACTTGAAATATAATTACATATTTTATACTACGAGGTGAAGTGTTACGCATATTAGAATATCGGAAAACTTACTTGGCCATAAAATTTGGCGAAGGCGCGAGTATTAACTGAACGTGATTAACTTTATTTGAGTTATTTTTTTGCAGATTACTATTGTTATTTAGTGGGTTAAGATCTGTTAATAAATATATTTATTTGAAGTAGATTTTTATTCTGGACATCTAGATTAAGTGTCACAAGGAAGAGCTCTGATTTTATTTAATGAACTGACTTTAAACTGACTTCATCCGTATTCAACACTATGTTGTGAGTATAAACTGTGGAAATGTACAAATAAGGGGTGCAAAATCTTCCGTGCTCTCTTAGGTGTCGTTTAATTTCTTTACAGTGGCGTTTAATTACTTTTACCAATCTAATTCGTGTATAAACACCAGAGCAATTTACTTCCGCTCAGAATCCTCACTGGGAATAATTTGCAAAACGATGAAATAACAAAAAGCAAGGGACGGAAAATGCGTAAAATAAAATGAGTAAAGAATGAAGATGTGATTTTAATGGCTGGAAAGTTTGCTTGCTGGCGAAATTTATGGAATCCGAAGCGACATAATTAACATTCACTTCGAAAAGTTCTATGGGAACAACTTTCTTTGGAAGGAATCATCGGAAGAGAGTCTCTCTCTCGCGTATTACGACAAACTTTCCAAATACAAGTTGAGCTTGATTTCCGTTTTGGGCATCGAAAATCGTTTTAGAGGGGAAACCAGTAGTCTGCGTTTGAAATTTTCACATTATTAATGCAGAGCAGATTATATTAACGCTATAGTATCGGAACTGTGATGCCTCGCAAAAGATTTATATCAAATCAAACTAAATGGTCACGCAACAACAGTAATTGTATTGGAGATTGTCGTATTTGATTTACATAATTTATATTTAAAAAAGAACCGACTTCAGCTGACTTAAAATAAAAACCGTGTGCAATCAAGCACTATTTTCTAACATATTCTTTTTTATCTGATTTAAGGTACATTTCAATTAAAAATTTTAGCGAATTCTTATCTCTAATTTGTATTCTTTGTCTATATTTTCCAAATGTATTTTAACTTTTTTATTTGTTTTATTATTTAGACAACTTTCTATAAGTTTAACTCTAATTCACTCTATACTGCATCCATACTGTATATGCTTCTGTGTATTGATCACCCATATATAACTTATTGGTCTATCATTATCTGAATCACCTTGTACAACTATGATTCAACTCAACACAATATTACAACGGTCCTGATATCTTTAAAACCACCCTGTATACATATAAATCCTCTCCACACTATTGTTTCACCAATAATTTTTCTTTCCTCCGTGTGTCTAGTATTACATTTATCTAACAGCTCGTGGTCTACTCTATATAACAAGATTCACATTTTTTAATCACCTTTTATGATTATAATTTTACTCTACCATTTATTTCAACCACCCGGTGTATCCAACTGCTGCTAAAATTTTTTGAACACATGTTTGTTATTATACCCCGTCCTATGCCCTATAATTCAAATATCCTAATTGCTTATGCTTACATAACAAATTTTTGATACACCCTGAATAACAATAATTTTACCCCAATCTACTTCAAACGCCTTGTATAAGCAACTTACATATGTTCCAAACTATATAACTTTTTCAAACCGACTTGTATAACAGTATATCTACTCCACCTTATATTTCAACCATCCTGTATAATTAACTGCTTCTGACAATTTTTAAAGTCTTTTGTATAACTGTAATTATTCTCCGTCCCATAACGCAAATATTCACTCTGTATAACTAGAGTTTTGCTACACTCTACTTGTAAACGCAACTACTTATGTGCCACACAATACAATATTTATAGAACCACCCTGTATAACTAATTCAATTCCAACTTATATTTCAACCATCCTATGTATCCAATTGCTTATGTACCACCAAATATCAGATGAACGCAAGCACACAGCTACAACCGTATACCATATAGACGAGTTCATTTGGCCTTTAAAAATGATTCGAGATTATTGGCAACAGAGTTATAGGGCGACAATTTGTTCGACCTTCCGTCTTCCATTAATTCATACTCCAGTCATTATATGCATTTGGAAATGCAAATGAACCGAAAAAGCTATTTTTTTATGTGAGGTTGGGGTGCCTAGAAAAGGTTAACTTGAAATTGTCGAACAAGATTTCCTATGTGGGTTTTCCGCTGTCGTGAAAAAAAGTGGTAAAATTGTTTTTTTGTAAATAACTTGGCTATCCGACGTGATAGGAAAATCTTGGTAGAATATTTTGTTGCAGAATTTTTACTACTCTATAATTTTGGTATTATACATTCGGTTCAAGAAATGTTGTTCGCCTGGATCAAATGATAAAAGTTATAATTTGAAAAGTTCAACTATATGGAGAATTTTGCTAATCAAAAACAGCTTTTGAACCAGTAAATATAGGTTTTCACTAGAATACGGCTGAAGTTATAAAACAGTGCCTTGTTTTCATATTAGCATTTTTCATGCTCTACAATTTATGTTATACATTTTTCACGTATAATGATTTTTTATCGAGACATCGATTGAAAAACACCAGAATTTAGCACATGAAATTTGTTTATTGCTATTTTATCGTTATTCTGGTGATAAATATTGAAAAAACCGCCAAGATGAGAGCTTATTCAGGCCTACAATTTCGTTTATCATTGATTTTGATCTCCAGGGGGCTGCAAAGTCGGTGAGTCCGCTCCCAGCGTAAAGCAAGCCGCTCTCTCGGTTTTATCTACACGTCAAAAGAAATGGAAGGTTGTTCAAAGAATTAATGTTATATAATATAAATAAATAAAGCAGTAAATTATAGATCACCTACATGGAATTTAATAAACAAATAGCTTGCTTAATTAATAAATAATAAATAATTAAAGTTTGTTTGACGAATGTTAGTTCAAGTAAACTTTTTTTATTTTGTCTGTTCATTAGGGTTTTCTCTCCTCGTTTTTTTCCTGCAGCAGATAAGTATTTAAAATCGTATTTGGAGAACAAAATGTAGTAAGGCAATTTCGTAAATTTGCCAGGAGTACTGGCTGTCCGTACAGAAATTCTTCCTCATTGTTATTCTGAGAGAAAGAGATGACAGTATCCCTGTATTTAAATAGTGTATGGTATGGTATAGTGGTAAACTTATCTGTTTGGAGACGTTCCAACTCCGACTCTGGAGTAGTTGTCAATCGTTTTGTTGAGTCTTTCTTGGTATCTTCAAAAAATTTTCGCACTGATATGGATTATGTTGTTGGTCAAAAAATTTTGACAGTGACAATATATCATTTGCCGATCATTTGATATTGAGGGTACCATTCTTTTGCTCTTCTAGCAATAGATCTCTCCAGCTCAAATGAAGGTCGATTGAAGGGGCCCCGATTTCCGTATTGTTTATCATCATACAGCTGGCTTCTTTAAGTTTTCTCTTTTTTAAATTTTCCTCTTTTAACAAGATCTTTGTTCTATCCCAATCTATCCTATGGCTTCCGGTGCTAGTTAATACTTGGTTGGCCAAATTTGACTTGTCCACATGTCTTCTCGAAGTGTTATATTGGTGCTCTTTTTTCCAAATAATACATTGCGCTCTATCCTCACACATACCAAACCATTTAACGGAACTCAACATTCCAAAAATTGTGTGTACAGTGTTGTGTGTGACTGTGGCCATAGTTAAACCGGTGAAACTTCAAGATAAGGAAAAAAGAACACCCTTCTAACATTTCGAGAAGACATGTGGCCAAGTCAAATTTGGCCAGCCATGTATTAACTAGCACCGGTTGACAAACACATGATTAAAAACCTTAATAATAAAAAAATTAATAACTCCAGAGCAAGCTGGATTAATGAGGAGGAGGCTGCATTTCAGAATTGTGATAACATGCAACACCAACCATTTACAACGGAAGACACGTCCAAGATAATGAAACACCTCCATAACTAGAAAGAAACTTTACGCCACTCACGAGAAATTAACAGAACTTATTAATGACATAATTATCCATCCACACAAGACGCCTAGTTTCCTTACGTATGGTGCTACATACCTCTTACCAAAGGATAACCTATGTTCACAGGACCCAACAAAGTACCAACCAATCACTTGCCTCCCAACCATATACAAACTTATAAAGTCGTGCATTAATCATCGCCTTTTCAGACATTGTGAGCTGAACAACATAATTACCGAACAACAAAAGGGATGCGCGAAAAACTCGATGGGGTGCAAAGAACAACTAATTATTGATTCCGTTTTCTGCAATCAATGGCGTATGTGGACTGAAAAAAGGCCTTTGATTCAGTTCCACATGAGTGGCTCATTCAGATGCTGAAACTCGATAAAGTAAATAATAGTATTGTTACCTTCTTAGAACATGTCGTGACTACTTGGCAAAGTAAAATCTTTCTGAATGAAGCCGACTGTTCGATACAAACCGACTCTATCCCAATCAGAAGAGGTATATTCCAGGGAGACTCTCTTAGCCCGCTGTGGTTCTGCCTTTCCATGAGCCCACTCTCACACAAACTGAACTCGACTAACTTTGGGTGGTCTACTCTATATAACAAGATTCACATTTTTTAATCACCTTTTATGATTATAATTTTACTCTACCATTTATTTCAACCACCCGGTGTATCCAACTGCTGCTAAAATTTTTTGAACACATGTTTGTTATTATACCCCGTCCTATGCCCTATAATTCAAATATCCTAATTGCTTATGCTTACATAACAAATTTTTGATACACCCTGAATAACAATAATTTTACCCCAATCTACTTCAAACGCCTTGTATAAGCAACTTACATATGTTCCAAACTATATAACTTTTTCAAACCGACTTGTATAACAGTATATCTACTCCACCTTATATTTCAACCATCCTGTATAATTAACTGCTTCTGACAATTTTTAAAGTCTTTTGTATAACTGTAATTATTCTCCGTCCCATAACGCAAATATTCACTCTGTATAACTAGAGTTTTGCTACACTCTACTTGTAAACGCAACTACTTATGTGCCACACAATACAATATTTATAGAACCACCCTGTATAACTAATTCAATTCCAACTTATATTTCAACCATCCTATGTATCCAATTGCTTATGTACCACCAAATATCAGATGAACGCAAGCACACAGCTACAACCGTATACCATATAGACGAGTTCATTTGGCCTTTAAAAATGATTCGAGATTATTGGCAACAGAGTTATAGGGCGACAATTTGTTCGACCTTCCGTCTTCCATTAATTCATACTCCAGTCATTATATGCATTTGGAAATGCAAATGAACCGAAAAAGCTATTTTTTTATGTGAGGTTGGGGTGCCTAGAAAAGGTTAACTTGAAATTGTCGAACAAGATTTCCTATGTGGGTTTTCCGCTGTCGTGAAAAAAAGTGGTAAAATTGTTTTTTTGTAAATAACTTGGCTATCCGACGTGATAGGAAAATCTTGGTAGAATATTTTGTTGCAGAATTTTTACTACTCTATAATTTTGGTATTATACATTCGGTTCAAGAAATGTTGTTCGCCTGGATCAAATGATAAAAGTTATAATTTGAAAAGTTCAACTATATGGAGAATTTTGCTAATCAAAAACAGCTTTTGAACCAGTAAATATAGGTTTTCACTAGAATACGGCTGAAGTTATAAAACAGTGCCTTGTTTTCATATTAGCATTTTTCATGCTCTACAATTTATGTTATACATTTTTCACGTATAATGATTTTTTATCGAGACATCGATTGAAAAACACCAGAATTTAGCACATGAAATTTGTTTATTGCTATTTTATCGTTATTCTGGTGATAAATATTGAAAAAACCGCCAAGATGAGAGCTTATTCAGGCCTACAATTTCGTTTATCATTGATTTTGATCTCCAGGGGGCTGCAAAGTCGGTGAGTCCGCTCCCAGCGTAAAGCAAGCCGCTCTCTCGGTTTTATCTACAGGTCAAAAGAAATGGAAGGTTGTTCAAAGAATTAATGTTATATAATATAAATAAATAAAGCAGTAAATTATAGATCACCTACATGGAATTTAATAAACAAATAGCTTGCTTATGCAGTAAAAAAAATGGTAGGCAGATTAAACATTTCGTTCATATATTTCGTACTTCTACTGCATGCACGTTATAACAAATAAAACGTTTTACAATAAGTTTTTGTGATAAATAAAAACACAAAGCACACTATCAAACGAATAAAAGGTTTTAAAGTACATTAATACATACACAAACGTTAAAACGGATAAAAGTTTTTTCAAGAAATGTTTTCAGTGCGAAATAAATACATATGGAATGCAAAAACTCATTTAGAATTTTTTTAATGAACAATTTTTTGTGCACTCACGGATCAATATTTTCTTATTTAAATAATTCCACCATGACCGTAGCACCGAATTCTTATCGACAGTGTTTATAAATTTTGTCTTTCCAATGTTATAAAAAGACGAAGTCGTATCGCAACCGCTAAAAGCGTGAACGAAAAGATTGTTCTCAAGAACTGACTTATCGTGTCTGAATACGCTCTACAAGTTTCATCACGGCGATTATTTCGATATTTGTCACCAGAAAAAGATAATATCAAAAAAAAACATTTCAAGTTCTAATTTTTTTAATCGACATCTCGATAACGATGCATGATAATACAAAAATTATAGAGCATAAAAATTTCCACAAAAAAATATTCTACCAAAATATTGTCATAAACCAATTTTAGCAATTTTTCAAAATGGCGGGAAACCCACATAGGAAATCTTGGTCGACAATTCCAATTTCCAAGTTTTTCGGTTCATTTGCATTTCTAAGCCGTTTTTTCTGACGAAATGACGGGACAACTCGGTTCATCGACAGATTGCAAGACATGATGATAAATTATAGAGCTTAGTGATTATTGACAACACAAGTAAGTGATTATTGACACTTGTTCGCACAAGCCTCAATGCTTGCACAAACACGGCCTGTCCAAGCTAACGATGTAAAATCAATCCAGCATTCAGGGACTTCAGGGCAACATTTTCCTAGAGCTTGCTTGCCCACAAAGACTTATTATACAAAGTAACACATAATAACGGAGTTTTGACATTTGCCGATTTTCTGCAATGCTAACATTTTGCAGCAGTTGAAACAGATTAAATTTTTCTCTTGTCCGATTATTCAAAAACCATATTTCTTCTAACAAATATTTATTTTGATTTCCAACTCAAAAATTGCTGCTTTTCTAAATCAATTAATGTACGACTCATATTTTCATTACAACGAATTTACATTTCGACCAATAAATTCAGAGTTTTATATTCAGATTTGTCGGAGATAAATCGCTGATTTATCCCGATTGGTTCCTATGTGAGAATTAATATGCAAACAAGGCACTGTTTTATAACTCCGGCCGTATTCAAGTGAAAACCTATATTTACTGATTCAAAAGCTGTTTTTGATTAGCAAAATTCTCGATACAGTCGAATGTTTCAAATTATAACTTTTATCATTTGGTCCAGGCGAACTACCTTTATTGAACCGAATGATGATTTTTCGAATTCTCTTGTCGGATATGCTTTTCATTAGCTTTTCGTTTAACGTTATTTTGGTTGAAAACAGCAACAGTTACTGGAAATGCGATTTAAAGCACGTTTTAATTTGTTTTGGAAATGATAAAAGGATATTTCTATTTTAGGCTTTACACATTACTTAATAAATTAATTTCTCCCACAATGGTAAAAACTGTTCACCGGCAAAAATTTTGTAATTAAAAATAAAATGTTCCAATCAATTTTATGAACTTCTTTTTTCTATTGGAATGGTAGTAACAGTTTCCTTTACTTCTTATAGGAACGGGATACATAACTTGGCTTTCATTTCAGAACTAGCCACCCAAAATAATTTTTAAAATATCTTTAAAAGTTTCAACCCCTAAGCGGAAGTGATACCGCCTTTTTAAAGGTCTCTATTTTGCCAATCTTTTGACACATCATTTTTTAAAATCAAATTATTTTTTTACAGAGTTTGTTTTTATCAGAGACATCCCGATAAAAATGTTGGGTATAGTATGTGTTAGATTTAGTTATTAAATTAAAGTGTTCGCAATAAAACGGTCAAGAATTGTAGAGTTTTAACTGAAGCTGCACAACTTGAGATTTTATGTCATTTTGCCATGGATCCTCAAACATCAATACCAAAAGTTTAAGAAATATGTCCATCGCTCTGTGCATAAAACATCACGCCTAAATAAAATCTTTCCTTACAAAATACAGCTTTTGCAACAGCTTGCTGAGGATGGTTATGACAAACGGTTAGAACTCTGCTAATTAATGACTCGAAGAGCAAATGCAGACCCTATTTTATTAAAAACATTTGTTTTTCTGACTAAGCAGCATTTTTTAATTGCATTTTTCAATAAACATAATTGTAGATTCAGGGAAAATACTATAGAATGGTCAGCAAGATCACCCGACCTAACACCCCTTGATTTTCTTTTATGTGGTCATCTAACACCTTAGGGGTAGAATAGAGGAGGAGTGTGAGCGGATTTAACCAAAGACGTTTTAAAAAGTGCGGAAGGAATTCGAGCTGCGACTTTACCATTACCTTACCAACAATGGCGTATATTTTGAACATCTAATTTAAGTACAAGGTAATTCTAACGCTAAATATAAATAATCGCGTTTTTTCTTTTTATTTTTTTAAAGATATTGTAAAAATTATTTTGGGTGGCCGGTATATTTTTTGTATTGTTATGTGTGGCAAATTAATACCAAAATTACATGTAGTTTTTCACTCAGTTGACTCAGTTGACATTCTGCTGCATTGATAGAAATAAGTTATTGATTATTTTTTGTAGAGGATTGTTCTATTCTACTTCAACCCCTATATAATTAGCTCGTAAGAAGTTATGGAGGGAATAGGTCTTCAAAATATTGTAGTAGTTTGAGACTAAAGAACTTGTACTAGTTTCTTTCAAATTGATGATTGTTTCAGTCTTCACTTGATGAAAATTCATTGTATTTACAATTTCTGATGAAGCCAGACTTGGCGAAACATATGTCAAATTTGAAGCAATAAAAAGTGAAAATTTAAACAAGTTTATCATTATCCATTATACAAGATGGTTAAAAGAACATATTATAAGTAACGAATAGACAGTTTAACATGCTTACATAATTTCTTTGAAATATAGAGGGTTTTAAAATTATAATTATACAGGATGGTTAAAATACTTTGGAAACTAATTGTTTTGTTTGGTGACATATAAGCAATTGCATAAACAGAAGTAAAAATATAGAGTCGAGTGGAGAGACATTATAGTTATATAGGTTGGTTTGTAAAAAAAATATCGTGAAACCCGCAACCAATGGAGTAGACCATATGTTACACAAGTTGGTTCAAAAAATGGTGAAAGAACGGTATACCTGTAGAGTAGCTCCTTAGTAGTTACAGTTAAAGAATGGTTGGAGCATAGGGCAGAGTGGAATTCTAGTTTAACGTGGTGGTTAAAAAAAATTTAAATTGGATGGCTATTGGCAGAGGCATACCCAGGGTGGTTGCAATATATGCTGGAGAGGAATTGTAGTTATACAGGGTGATTAAACAATTTTCAGAAAAAGAAATGTTTTATAGAGAGAGGTTAAAGTATATTATGAAGTGGAATTATTATAAAAAGTGTCTCAATAAATGTTAGAAATTTAAATTAAACTGATTCACTTAGTCTCAGGATAAATTTATGTACATATTAAAAATATCAATATATTAATATTTAAAAATATTTATTCTTCCAGTTTTCATAGAATTATCTGTGTGATTCGGAACCTATAATAAAATAGTCAAAAGTCAGTTTTTCCAGTTTTATACGAGATTTGCCAAAAAAAATTTGAATTTTGTCTTATACTAAAATCTTGCCTATACAAAAATTGCTATAAAACAAAGTTAGCAACAATTGAAACATACATCCAGATATGCCATTATATCACTTAAAAATACAAAATATATATAATATCTTAAAATGTCACCAAAAAGTAAATAATAATTTAATTGAATATATAAAAAGAAAGGTAATATATGTTATATAAGACTAGGTTTGAATTGTTGCCAAGCCTGAAATATATGTGTATTATGGCTACTTATACATCTTTATAAATGAATAACAGTTTAATAAAGCGTTTATCTTTTTATGTAAAATATATGCATTTCTTAGGCTTAGTATCAACTTCAAACGATGTCTTATAGAATATTTAATATCTTCCGTTTAAAATATCCAATTGAATTATTTTTTATTTTTTAGTATCATTATTGTTACTATGCATTGAAGTCGGTGATTGTTTTTAAAAGCTATTTATTGGCAAAATAATCTCTATAAAATTTAAACTTAACGTTGTAATGAAATAAAGGCTTATTTCAATCACTGGTCAGTCGTTATATTCATTTGGATTTGGATGAGTATTTATTGTTTTCAACACTGAAATTAAAGAACCAGGCACCTTACATAGGGAAAAATGAACTTCCGTCAAATTGTTTGAAATTTTGGTATGTTCTAGAATTTGACGTTCTGACAAAAAGGGTCTATCGGCTGAAACAGATTTTATTACTAGTTTTTGAGATACAGAGTGTTAAACATCGAAAATGCCGCATTTTTGATATCAGATTTCCAATGCTAGACTTGCTTTCTTTCCGGTTATTGGAGAAATTGTGATTTGTACATTATTGAACAGAAATATTTCACAAAATAATTGCTATAAGTTTTTGGCGGATTACAGGGTATTTAAAAAACACGTAACATGTGCTTTAAAAAAATATATTTTTGATTACAACGTTGAAAACATAAGAAGATATTTTTGCACACTTAATATCTCATTAAAGTAATAATTTCTTGGATATGCTGCATACAATATAGAGTGTGAGCCATACATAGAGCTAGAGAAGGCATATGTTGTTTTTTCCTATTAATGAGTCAACCTGTATGAACCATTCCTAGAGCAATTTTAATACGACAAACATACCTATGATCCGTCTCTTGATACTCAAGGATGTTATACTCATTGCAAAAATTATACATATTGATTAAAGGTAGTCTTATATACTACCCTGTAGTTTTAAATTCTCTCCGTCAACTTTGTATGTTATAACATTAATGTTACGTTAACAAATGTTCAGTGTTTAACTAAGCAGAATATTGTTAAAATTGTATGACGAGTTTTCGAGATATGGGGTGTTAAACATCGGAAATGTTTCCTTTTTCTTATGAGTTTTCTCATAACAGATGTGTATTATTTCCGTATATTACGGGAAAGATAATTTTCGAATTATTTGACAAAAATATTGAATAAAACAGTTTCCATTAATTAACTTTGATTACAGTGTGTTTCTAATATATGAACATGTTTTTCAGAAAACTAATTTTTTTATTACAACGATGAATACATAAGATGTAATCGCACAATTAATAAAAAATGAGTTCTTGGACGTGTTCATATATTATTCAGTGTATATCGTAAATATAGCTATAGTGGGGAAATACCATTTTTTACAATTAATAAGTAACCCTGTATAAAATACAATACTTCAATTTGTACAATTTTTGCAAAATTGTAGAACTTAGTGTGACGTGTCGTAGATTTATATAATTTAATATAAAAATTCCAGAACGCATGGTTTATAGAGGGTTGCTTATTAATGGAAGAAATAATAGATGTCCACTTTAGCAATATTTACAACTCACACTGTATAATGTATAAACACGTTAATTTCTTTAAAATTATAGTACCTGGGCAATTAGATCTTATGTATTCAACGTGATAAGAAAAAATGAGTTTTCTAAAAAAACATGTTACGTTTATGGGAAACACCCTGTAATAAAAAATAATTAATAGTCATTTTTTGTGCAATATTTATGTCAAACAGTGTGCAAACCACGTCTTCTGCAATAAAAGGAAATTAAACAAATCTATTATGAGAAATCTGATACAATAAAGGTGACATTTCCGAAGTTTAACAATCTACATA
The DNA here is from genome assembly GCA_034190945.1 of Octodonta nipae. Taxonomy (NCBI): domain Eukaryota; kingdom Metazoa; phylum Arthropoda; class Insecta; order Coleoptera; family Chrysomelidae; genus Octodonta; species Octodonta nipae. The sequence goes on along the minus strand of CM067216.1, from coordinate 44,450,852 downwards.
TCGAAAACTAGTCATACAATTTTAATAATATTCTGCTCAGTAAAACACTGAACATTTGTTAACGTAAAAATGAAATAACATACAAAGTTTAAAACTACGGGGTAGCATACAAAAAAATTTCAATATGTATAATTTTTGCAAACAGCTTAACATCCCGTTGAGTATAAATAGACGGATAATATATCTGTTTAATGTTTTGTTAAAATTGCAGCACGAATGGTTCGTACAGGGTCACTCATTATTAGGAAACAATAATAAATGCCTTCTCTAGCTATATTTATGGTTCCCACTGTATATTATATGAAGAATATCCAAGAAATTATTACTTTAAGGAGATATTAACTGCGCAATAACATCTTCTTATGTTTTTAACGCTGAAATAAATTTTTTTCCAAAATCACATTTACATATTTTTTTAAATACTCTGTAATCGACCAAAACTTATAGCGATTGTTTTGTGAAATATTTCTGTCCAATAATGTACAAATCACAATTTCTCCAATAACCGGAAATAAAGCACTTCTATAATTGGAAATTTGATATCAAAAAGCGACAGTTTCGATGTTTAACACTCTGTATCTTGAAAACTAGTCATAGAATCTGTTTGAGCCCATGGACTCCTTTTGTCAGAATGTCAACAGCATACCAAAAGTTCAAACAATTTGACGGAAGTTTATTTTTTCATAAGAAAGGTGCCTGGTCCTTTGTCCTTTTATCATACAATTTTGTAAATAATATTTTGTTATATTTACAAGCTGGTTTTCATAAATATAGTCCTGTACACTTTATTAAAACACAAAATAGCTCAATTTATTTACTTCAAACGTGTAGCAGTTTCAAACATAAATAAATAAAATGTTTCCTATGCATATCGAACTTTATAAAGAGAATTATACGTTATTTCCGTCATGATGTTTACGTTCAATAGGGTTATAATAATGTTCCAAAATCTAACAATCCATAAAACCCATTTGGTCATGTTATTAATTTCGCTAGCCGTTAGACATTATTATAATTTATCGAGCATTATTATAAATTATTTTCTGTTTAATGTATCAGGCCCATAAATTCTACGTATAATTGAAATATTGAGTTTGTTTTGTTTCAGTAAAACAGATCGTTATCAAATATTCCGTCTTTTAAGAATGATATACGTCGGGGCTGAAATGCCTGTAATTTATAAAATATGAAAAATGGAAAAATGCTGAACAACATTGGAAAACATTACTTTGTGTGATGATTAAAAATTTATGCAGACTAAATTATTCTCCAGCACGCACTTGACGAACTGACCAGTGGGGTGTTCTGTACGGATACTATAATTATTTTCCTTATATATAATTTATTTTTATCTTTATCACTTTTTATTTGTGTAAGTCCATACACCGGTGTTTTTGTTTCCCAAACTAAGTTAAACTGGAATTTACAACTATAATTTATTTATTTAATTATTTATGAGCAATATATCATATGCTAGAATTAGTAAAATTATTTGAAGCAACGAAGGACAGCATGACATTACCAATGATTTGGATATGGGGTTCTGCTCATAGATGACAACTCTGAGTCTAATGAGTTGAAAACAATTACTACTGACTTGGGTAGGTATGTATAATAAGTCATGTTGGCTAGTAATACATCAGTTACACATTTAAAATGATACATGTCGGTCACACTTATAGGTATATAACACACACAATGATGACACCTTAAACTTATGTGAACATTCGATGGTGGTAGCCGTAGTGATGTGGCATTATTAACATAGCTGCTTTATAACAACTATTATGTACTTGACAACAATAACACTGTAATTGTTCACTAAAAAAAAGATAATAGATATACGTTTATTACTGCCTAGCGCTTATCGAACAATAACGTAAACAGCCCTAGCCTCAACTGCCTTTTTGAATAACAATAACAGATAGGCCGAAAACTAAACTACTGAAAAAGCACTTGTTCTGTTTCGCTGGATAAAGCACATAGCAGTGGTTTTCAAACTCAACAATTCTGTTCGTGGTTGTCGTAGGCTGAATAGCAAAAGCTGTTAACTGAATTGCGCTGAACGAACTGAGCGGTGAAGCAGAAAAGGATTATTGAAAAATGTAAAGGTAGTTTGTTTGATCTTGCAAATTTTCTTAGGTTGGCGTTCAGATATACTTTCGTTCATCATTGTCATTGTTGAAATCTTAACAATTTATTTATAAATAAGGGAATTGAAAATAGATTATGATTGATATGTATTAGAAACTGTAGTATGGGTTTCTCCCGACTTGACCGTACAATGTATGGCATCACACTCCCTCTAAGGCACGCTATGAGTGCCTTTAGGGGAAAATTCACTAAACCCCAGATATCCTAGATATAAAAAAGGGTTTATTTAGCTCTGGGGGAGCCCTTTCCCGGTTTTCAGGCCCGTGGTTGGAGTCGTGGCGGCAGTTTCCTATGAATTTCTTGACCGTCCGGGCTGTCCCTAACAAGACGGCTTTTTGCATTTGTTTGTAAAGATGTTCATCCAGACCGAGGTATTTTAGATTGTTTAATAGATGTTTTGGGACTAGTCCTGTCGTTGACATAACAATTGGTACAGTTTGTGTTGTTCATGTTCCACTGAGTCTTTATTTGAAGTTCCAAATCTCTATATTTGGTTATTTTCTCAGCCTGCTTGATATTTATATTATTGTTGTTAGGAATTGCGATGTCAATTAAAGTTGTTTTCCGTGAGACTTTATCTACCAAAACTATATCTGGACTATTGTGAGTAACAGACCGATCGGTCAGTATCGTGCGGTCCCAGTACAGCTTGAAGTTGATATTTTCTAAAACAGATTCTGGTTTGTATTTATAATATGGTAATCTTACCGACTGTGATAATTCATGTTTCAGTGCTAGTTACTGGTGAAGTATTTTTGCCACAGCATCGTGTCGTTCTTTGTATTCAGTTGCAGCGAACGCTTGACAACCTCCTGTGATATGCTGGATAGATTCAGATGTTTGGCAACCGTACCTGCATCTATTATTGTTAATAGAAGGGTCTTTAACGATGTACTTTAGGTAGTTCTTAGTTGGAATTACTTGATCTTGAATTGCCAATATAAAGCCTTCCGTTTCAGGGAACATATGACCAGAGATCAACCAGTAATTCGACGCTGCACTGTCGACATAATCTTGGTTGACGTCATTTATATGTCTTCCATGAAGGGGCTTCTCTTTCCATTTCAGCAGTTTCTGATCAGTGGTCTGGTGGTGTAATTGGACATGTTGTTGTGTCAGTCGCAGTGGTGTTGAGTCATCAACCTGGCACATGACTCTATGTAGATCAGAAAATTCTGCGAGTTTCTGGAAATGACTACGCAAAATAGAAATTTGTTGATCTAATAGTTTACTTAGATCTGTCAATCCTCTTCCTCCTTCATACCGTGGCAAAGTTGTACGTTCGACAGAGCTCTTTGGATGGTGATTTTGAGCTTTTGTTAGTAAAACTCGAACTTTTCGTTGTAATTGTTCAATGTCAGTCTTGCACCAATTAACTATACCGAAAGAGTAACTGAGCACTGAACACGCATAGGTTTTAATAGCCTGAAACAGATTTTTACTGTTTAGTTTGGTTTTCAACAGTCGTCTTACCCTTTTATAAAACTCCTTTTTCATAGTCATGTGATCAATACGTTGAGCCTGATTTATTCCAAGGTATTTATAAGTATGACCTTCCCCCATAGATTCAATTGAGGTGCCATCTCCCATTTCGAAGTGCCCCTGCTTTATTTTGCCTTTAACTATATTAATAACTCGGCATTTGTCTAGGCCAAATCTCATATGGATGTCACTAGAGAACCCTTCTACTATTTTAAGCATATCATGCAGCTGTTGTTTTGTAGCTGCCATCAACTTTAAGTCGTCCATGTATAACAAATGGTTTATCCTTAATGCTTGTACGTTGTTGTGTTTGAGACTGAACCCAAAATTAGTCGAGTTCAGTTTGTTTGAGAGAGTTATGGCAAGGCAGAACCACAACGGGCTAAGAGAGTCTCCCTGGAATATACCCCTTCTGATTGGAATGGGTTCAGTTTGTATCGAACAGTTGGCTTCATTCAGTGAGATTTTGATTTGCCAGGTGGCCATGGCATGTTCTAAAAAGTTAATAAGACAATCATTCACTTTATAGAGTTTCAGCACCTTAAAGAGCCAATCATGTGGAACTGAATCAAAAGCCTTTTTGTAGTCCACATATGCCATGTACAGATTTCGCCGTTTGGCGTGGGCTTGATTGTAGACAACGGAATCAATTATCAGTTGTTCTTTGCAACCCATTGAATTTTTCGCGCATCCCTTTTGTTGTTGAATAACTATGTTGTTCAGCTCACAATGTTTGAAAATGCGATGATTAATGCACGATGTGATGAGTTTGTATAAGGTTGGAAGGCAAGTGATTGGTCGGTACTTTGCTGGGTCCTGTGCACATAGGTTGTCCTTTGGTAAGAGGTATGTAGTACCATGTGTAAGGAAACTAGGCATCTTGTGTGGGTGGGTAATTACGTCATTTATAAGGGCTGTTAGTGTTTGGTGGGTTGCGTACAGTTTATATATCCAGTAATTTTGTACACCATCTGGTCCTGGTGCTTTCCAGTTATGGAGATGCTTCATTATATTGGATGTGTCTTCTGTTGTAAATTATTGGTGTTGCATGGCCTCAGAGTTCTGAGATGCAGCCTCCTCGTCATTAATCCAGCTTGCTCTGGAGTTATAGGAGATTGTTGTGGAAAGCTGTGTTTTCCAGAATTCCTCGATGTCTGTTTTACTGGGGTAACTAGGGGATTCAGTATTATTGTTGTTGTTAAGTTTTCTATAAAACCCTTTTTCTGATTGTCGGAAGAGTGTGTTGTCTAGTTTCCGTTGGTTACTGGTTTTGTACCTTCTCAATCGACTTGTGTAGACGGATAGCTTTTGTCGTAGACTGTCCAGACACTGCTGAGATGTGATGTTTTCTTCATCCCACTGGGAGTGTATTCGGTTATTGTCCATGATAGTCTTGACAAGCCTTCCTATTCTGTTGTTCCTGACTCCTCGTTGGTACTCGGTCAGTCTTCTAACGTCTTTCCGAATTGATTTTCCCTTTAAATCTTCTTTGCCAAGGTGGTTTTCGAGGTGTTTGTCTAAATTGGGGAGGGTCTTGTTTTGGTCTCACTGCGACCCTAATTGTTCTGCAGATGGAAGTTGCAGCACAGTAGATGATTGTGTGTAGCGACTGTAACGTATTAGCACCTGAAACATAGTTTGGTAAGATAAATTTGTTCATAGCCTGCAAGACGACACCCAGTTTCTTAGAAGATCTTAGTTTGGGAAGAGTTGGTCTAGTCAGTGGATCTGTTGCACTATACTCTCTAAGAGCTTCTTCCATTTCTGCTTGGATCTTCTCAAGCAGGTCAGCGTTGGTTGGCTGTTCTTGTTGTTGTTCTTGAGTCTCGTCCGCTCTTTGTGCCAAAGTTGTTTCAGGTTCTGGATCTATTGTATTTCGACCAAATAGTTCGTGCTCCACTTCGCTCTTTATTCTATCCAGTTGTTCAGGCGAAATAAGGTCATTTCTCAAGATGACACGATATTGATCTACGACTCTCTGTTCAGTAACTTGAAGCTCTGGGTACTCACGACAGAACTCTTGATGGAGTATTTGGCGATATCCAGTTTTGTCCTGGCCAAGGTTCTTAATTCTCTAAAAGTGCCCATTATAAATTCATTCATGGCGCCAGTCCATTTCAAGCGCTGTCTTTTCAGTCCCGCTTGAGTGAGCGCTGGCTGTTGATCCTGCGTAACACTTTCTGCGGGTGGAGTTCTCGTTCTCATTTGACTCCGTTGGGGATGGTCACGTTGTTGTTGGGACTGTATTGGCTGTGGTTCTTCTGGTTCTTGGTTTTTATGGGTTTATATTATTATTATTATGGTTTATGGTCTTGAAAAGAATATATTTAAATTGTTTCGACAATATTAACATATAGTGAATTAGTTCATTACATTAATCTTTAGTATTTATTAGTAATACATGAATCATTATACATAATAATATTGAATTGGGAAATGTATTAACAGAACACGAATATTAACATAAGTCATATATTTATTCATATATTCTATTCTTTATATTGACCACAGTATGAAAATAAAATATGTAAGTACCAATCTTCATTTAAAAATTAGTGGTAAGTAAGCAATAGGTAATTACATATGTTGCAAATACATATTTTTTGTTTTTTCAGTTTTCACTTGATGAAAATTCATTTTTAAGATTACTTAACAAACTCTTGGTTACATTTTCACTTTTTTATTAATTTTTACTTTGTCATGTATGTTTGCTATATTTATATTTCTTAAACAGAAATTACATATGGGGTGATAAAATAATTAAAGTTGTGGTCTTAATTCTGGGGATTTCCGGGGAAGTGGGCAGGGTGTAGGTCAGATAAATTATATGTTGAGTTGGTATCAGTTTGATCATTCAAGAGATTCGGAGAATTTTTGTTTTTGTTGATTCGAGGGATTCAAGAAGATATGATTTTTTACTTTTGTTTTGTAAATGTAAAATTTCCAATGTATTTGGAGGTCTATGGTTTTCTTTTAATAAATGGTCAGCAAATGTAGATTTATTGCGTTGTGGGTTTTCAAAAGCTTTAGAGTGTTTACGCCTTTTTGATTTGATTTCCCAGTGTGACCAACACAGAAGTTGGACCAACTCCCATAATTCAACCTATAGACACCCGAGTGAGAATTTTTGTCAGTAATATATTTGTTGTTTTTTACAGGTGCAGATAAATTGTTGTTTGTTGTGGAGGCTGTATGTATATGTTGCTGTTCGGTAAAATTGTGAGATTTTTGTGGGGGAGGGGGAGGGGTTCCATTGAATGTGCGAGTATTTTATAATTTAGGTATGGGATTGGGGTCAGTGGGATACATTTCTTTGTACCTTATCAGCAGATAACCAACTTCTATGATGTGGGTTATCCAGTTTTTGAGAAAAACCTCTAGCAAGACCATTAATTAACAATAGTACCAAACAATCTCCTCTCAAAATCCCTTTAATTTGGATTGTTTATTCATTAATATAATTGAGAATAACGCCAGACATAAATATATAATATTTCCTTAACAACACTACCAAGTATTAAGCATAAGAAATAAACCCTGAGAAGATTGTTTACTGTATTTAAAATACATTCTAATATATTCTGTATCGTACTAAGTGCCAAGATTTCTATTATATTAGTATCCAACAAATATGAATTTGGCATATTTTAGTATATTCCAAGAGATGGCGACAGCAATTTTGATCGTAAAAAATATAACTTTTATCTGTTATTTTCAGTTGTTATAGGCAAATAGCAATAACAATAGCAACTGTTATTTAAATATAGCAGTTTTGCCCATCTCTAGTAGCCGTTACTTTCTGATAATCAATCATGATGATCCAACACAAAAAATTTACTTTGTTTTCTATCACTCACTTGACTAGATACGTATAAACGTGACTACAGTTTCAACACAGAGTTTGTGTCATTATCAAACGCCGAAACATAAGTTAATGAAAGACCGACAAGATTCAAGACAAAGGTAAACTAATTTAGGGGTCGATATGAATAAATTAAAGACAATATAGGAATTAAATGAAAGGTAAGTAGCAGCTACAGTATTAACAAATCGAACAAAATACTTCTGTTACAATTTAATTGGTCATTAAAGGATAGTATTCTTGGAAAAGGTTAAGCCTCGTTGAATTTCTACCTGTTCTAATATTGAAATTTTATACTACAGGCTTTGACAATGCAAATTTTTTGTATCTTCTAGTTTTAGAAAAGAATGTCCTGCATCAAGTATATGGTTTGAAAATGTGGAATTTGTTTTTTGATATTTAAAAGAGCGGAAGTGTTCATTATAACGGGTTTTAAAATTTCTTGTAGTCATTCATACATAAAAACTATTACAGTCTGGAGAGATGAGCTTATAAACACCAGATTTACTATATAAGTTATCTTTATTTTTGGCATTAAAAGTAATGTTTGAAAGTTTATTCTGAGATTTAAAACTGACTGTTATGAAATTTTAATATAATTGCGATTCTATAACTAACCTTTCCAAAGTATGTTAATGATTTTGCAAAGGGGTAAATGCTTTGATGTATCAGTGTAACAGTTTATAATATATAAATATAATTATATAATATAATTTGTCCAGACTATAATAGTTTTTATGTAGGAATGACTACAAGAAATTTTATCATCCGTTATATTGAACACTTTCCCTCAGTTAAATATCAAAATATAGATTCCACATTTTCAAACCATATACTTGATGCAGGACATTCTTTTCCAAAACAAGAAGATTCAAAAAATGTTTATTGTCAAAGCCTGTACCATAAAATTTCAATATTAAAACAGGTGGAAATTCAAGGAGGCTTAACCTTTTCCAAGAATACCATCCTAAATGACCAATTAAATTGTAATAGAAGTATTTTGTTCGATTTGTTAGTACCATAGATGCTACTTAACGATCATTTAATTCACACAATTTCTTTAATTTATTTATATGAACCACTCAATTAATTTACATTTGTCTTGAATCTTGTCAGTCTTTCCTTAACTTGTGTTTCGTCGTTTGATAATGACACAAAGTCTGTGTCGAACCTATAGTCACGTTTATATGTGTCTATTCAAGTGAGCAATAGAAAACAGAATAAACTTTTTTTTGTGTTTGATCATCGTGTGAACGTGTTAGCTAGGTTGAGATCTAAGTACTAAACCTTTGGTTCTTAGGTCTATTCGACTAACAGTTATTAATAATCGACAAAATGAACTAAATACAACAACAAATTCTTAGGTATAACGGTTATCACTAATCAGGCGTACATTTCGACACTCTCTACAACCGACGAATACAACCCCACTTCCTCTGAACCAGAGTGCAAAATATTTTTCCATCCATTCAAATAGTTACAGATTAAATGGCAAGGACGTTAAATCGATATAAAATTAAAACAGCTTTCAACACCAACCAGGCCATAGCCGGCAGGACAAAAAATGGACACGATTCCTAATGACGATTTGAGAATTTACAAAGTACCATATCGCGATTTTGAAATATATGAACACTCCTTATCAGTATACTCTCTTCGAGGTGTCAGTCCTTTGTACGCGAGACAATATATATTATATATAATACATATTGTTTCTGGTCAGGGAACCTTCATCAGTTGCACTTCCCACAATTGAATATCCTCTAGAACACTTCTTTATGTATTTGATACATTTCGTTTCATTTGAAGACGCGAGATGTAAGTCCGACATCTAGGATTTTCGAGAGAATTAGCACTCAGAGGTTCCGAATCTGGAGCCGTTCCGTGTAATTGCTGTTCTCCCTTAACTCGTAGGACAGAATGTCACCATAAAATTTTCAGGTTACTTCACCTGTCAGAGATATTGAATATTCTCTTCGAGGTGGCATTCCTTTGTACGCAAGACAATATATATTATATATAATACATACTGTTTCTGGTCAGGGAACCTTCATCAGTTGCGCTTCTCACAATTGAATGTCCTCTCGAACACTTTTTTATGTATTTGATACATTTCGTTAAATTTGAAGACGCGAGATGTAAGACCGACATCTAGGATTTTCGAGAGAATTAGCACACCGAGGTTCCGAATCTGGAGCCGTTTCGTGTAATTGCTGTTCTCCTCTCTAGATGTCGATCTTACATCTCGCGTCTTCAAATCTAACGAAATGTATCAAATACATAAAGAAGTGTTCGAGAGGACATTGAGTAACTTAGTCGTCGTCGTCGAGTACAGTTGGTTCTCCCTTGCTGAAACGCAAGAGATAGGGAACCCTTGCTCGAGAGGGCGATTACCTGAAACGACTACCGGCCAGAGACCTTTCGAGGTACCGAGGCGGAAAAATAAAAACAAGGGATTAAGTTATAATACCTAGTATTATAGCATAACAGATTCCCTTAATCCTAGGCCGTTCACGGTTTAGGATTTAAAATTGCACTAATAAAAAGTTTATTTTACAGATTAGCAAGATGATATTAATAGAAGATCTCAACGTAGAGGAACTAAAGGGATTAGTAGTGGCAATAAACGAGAGGATCATCGAACTTTCCAGCAGAAAAGAAGATAAGGCAAATAAGGAGGATCAAACGGTAGACATGGAAAGTGACTTTCAAACAGGGACCAGGAGAAAGAGGAAAACAAAATCCAGGGCAAGTGACTCCTCATCGTCTAGTGAGACGGAAAACGAACAAGTTCAGCAGAAAAAACCCAAGGGGAAGAAGAGGGAATATGCCGACGCCAGCATACCTATACAGAAGACTGACATCCCAGCACACACAAGGACTGATGCCCCACAGAGACACAACCCGAGAAGGAAAAAAGACGAAGAATACCACCCATTGTCATACGCGAAAAACAGAAGTGGACTGAGGTGACCAGGCTCATGAGAGAACGGAAGATAAACGTGCCAAAAGCAACTAACACACAGGATGGCGTAAGGATGTACCTGAGCACAGAAGAGGACTTTAGGACAACTACAAGAATGTTAAACGCGAAGAAGATACCATACCACACGTACGCGCTAGAAGAGGAGAAGACGGCTAGAGTGGTGATAAAGGGCATCCCCGAATTTATCACAGAAGAAGAGATAAAGAAGGAACTCCAGGAGAAAAACATCCAACCCATCAAGGTCACCAGATGATCAGAACAACCAGGACAGAGAAGGGTGTAACAAAAAAGACGCCGATGGCCATGGTCATCGTCCAACTGGAAAAAACAACAGAAAATAAACAAGTTTTTCAATTACAGGATATCGGAAACTGCAAAGTCAGAGTGGAGACACAAAGACCCAGAGCATCTATCGGGCAATGCTACAATTGCCAAAAGTTCGGCCATGGACAAGGCAGATGTACAGCGCCCCCAAAATGCGTAAAATGCGGAGGATCACATGAATCCAGGGAATGCAGAAGACCGAGAGAACAGCCACCAAAATGCGCCAATTGCGGAGGGCCACACCCAGCGAGCTATAGGGAATGCGAGAAGTTCCCAAAGAAGAGAAACAACGATGATGAACCAAGAACAAGGACCGGAATAAGCTACGCAGCCGCAGCTAGACCAACCGTAGAAGAATCAAGAGAAACACGAACAAATGGACAAGACGTACTCACAATGATGGAAGAAATGAAGAAAATTTTCCAGTCCTTCATGGGGCTGGCAACAAGACTAAACCTCGTGCATGGATAAGACGACCCCAACAACTTTGAAAATCATGACGTGGAACGCCAACGGGCTCAAGAATAAGAAAAACGAATTGGAATTACACCTAGAGGAGAACAACATCGACATAGCAGCAATACAGGAGACCTGGCTCAAAGAAGAGGACAATTTTAGGATCAGAAACTACACAGTACACAGGGCGGACAGGCCAGGAAGGAAACCAGGAGGAGGAGTCATAATCGCCGTGAAGAACCGACTAAAACACCAGCAGGACGACCCATACCAAACAGAGAACATCGAAAACGTAACTGTAGAAGTAGAAATGAAGGACGGAAGGAAGATACAGATAATTAGCGCGTATCGACCACCAAATAAAGAACTTACAAATAATGACTTAAATCTTATTTTTAGGGACAACGTAAAGCCGAAAATACTAGGAGGAGACCTAAACGCCAAACATCGAGACTGGAACTCGAGAGTCAGCACACCGAGCGGAAAGAAACTACAGGAACACGCAGAAAGAGGGAGATACGACGTAATGGGACCAACGGAACCAACCCATCATCCAACAAGAGGCCAAGGAGACGTACTGGACATCTTTATCCTGCAGAACACGGACATGGATTACGACATAGAAACAACGGAGGAACTATCATCGGACCACAACCCAGTGACGATAACAGCTGCTAGATGGACAGATAAGCCACAAACCAAGGCGGAGACAAGGACTAGCTGGGAGGGATTCAAAACTACTTTGACATCGAGGACGGAAGAAGAAGAGGAAACAATAACAAGTATAGATGAGGAAGCAAGAAGAATCAGGGAGCAGATCATAGAAGCACACCGAATCAACACAACAACAACAAAATGCAGAATCTACACAGGAGACATACCAAGAGGGCTAAAGGACAAAATACGGGAGAGAAACAGACAAAAGAGAAGGTACAGAATAAACTACGACCCAGGGGTAAAAAGGACGATCAACAGGTTAAGCAAAGAAATAAAAGAAGAATTGACGGAACACCGGAGCGAAAAGTGGAACAATTACCTGCAAGGATTAGACATCGACAAGAACACACACTGGCACATAATGAGAAGAATGAAAAGGAACACAGAAGGGAATAAAGCGGCACCGCTACAAGGAAGAAACGGACTAAAACACAGAACAGAGGACAAGGTGGAAATATTCGCGGATGCTATGGAGGAACAATTCACACTCAATGTAGACCCAGGAGACGATAGAGAATTTGAAGAAGAAATCAAGAAATTAGGGCAAGAAGTACGAAGACCACAACCAAACGAAGAGCAAATGAGGGAAACCACGACAGAAGAAATAATGGATATCATAGGAAGACTGAATACGAAGAAAGCACCAGGATGGGACAGGATCACGAACAGGATGTTAAAGGAGCTGCCAGAGGAGTACATAGACAAAAGAATGAAGAGCCTATTCAACAACATTCTAAAGGACCAAAGATACCCGAGGGAATGGAAGAAAGCAGAGATCATATTATTACCAAAGCAAGGAAAGAACAGGAAACTCCCACAAAACTACAGGCCAATAAGCCTACTGAGCAACACAAGCAAAATCATGGACAGAATCATTTTGAAGAGGATCAAGGAAGAAGAGGAACAACTAAGGATCATACCACACGAACAATGCGGATTCAGAGAGGGACACTCGACGGAGGATCAAGTAATGAGGATGGTGGAGGACGCGATGGATGACACGGAGAACAAAAGGTCGACGTGCATAATATTTTCGACGTAGAAAAGGCATTCGACAGGATCTGGCAGGACGGGCTTATAGCAAAAATGGACGAAAAAGGATTCAGAAGAACCACCACAAGGATAACCCAGGACTACCTCACAGGAAGGACATACAGGATCAGGATCGACGGAACCACATCAACGGAGAGACGCATCAGGGCAGGAGTACCACAGGGATCAGCACTATCACCGGCATTATACAACATCTACACCAGCGACATACCAAAAGGGACGAGACACTCAAGGACTTACGTATACGCAGACGACACAGCAAAAGCAGCAACATCAGCAAGGGCAGACCAGGCAACAATCTACTTACAACAGGACATAGATGAGATGGAAAAATGGGCCAAGAAATGGAAGATCAGGATCAACACAGAAAAGACACAAGCAATAGCAATAGGAAGGAGAAAAAAGGACAAGCCAACCAGGAGACTAACTGTAGGAGGAACACCCATCAACTGGCAGGAAAACGTAAAATACCTAGGGATCCACATCGACAGGAAGCTAACATGGGGGAAACACATAGAGGAAACAGCGAAGAGAGCCAAACAGCGCATCAGCATGATAAACGCATTAATAGGACGGAGGAGCAGGCTACACCTGAGGATAAAGAAGACGATCTACGAAGCAGCAGTAAAACCATTGATGATGTACGGAGCAAGCATATGGGGACAAGCAGCGGACACACACACCAAGAAATTAGAAAGGATTCAGCACAACGCCCTGAGAAGAATGACGGACGCACCATGGTACATGAGAAACGAGCAGCTAAGAAGAGATCTAGGGATACGCACTATAAAAGGGGAAATAATAAGGAGGACTAAGAAGGAGATAGCAAGAATGGAAAACCACAGGAACCCACTACTACGAGAGGTCACAAACTACGACGAAAGCAAGAAACACAGGACGAAGAGACCCAGGATGGCGCTACTGCAGACAGAAGAGGAAGTAACAGGTAACTTGAATATCTTAGGGAATGAAATATCTTAGTGAATAAAATATCTTAAGGGATAGCGTAGGGAAAACATTGTAACAGCGTAGGGAAAAGTATATGAAACATGTAAAACAAATTAGGGAAATAGGTATAAAAATATGGACTAGGAGTAAGAAATTTGTAAAAATTTAACTCTGACAATAAAGACATGAAACTGAAACTGAACTGAGAGGACATTCAATTGTGGGAAGCGCAACTGATGAAGGTTCCCTGACCAGATACAATATTTATTATATATAATATACATTGTCTTGCGTACAAAGGAATGACACCTCGAAGAGAGTATTCAATATCTCTGACAGGTGAAGTAACCTGAAAATTTTATCGAGACATTCTGTCCTAGGAATTAAGGAGGAACAGTTTTATTGCATATTTTTCTCAAATTTGTTTCTAATATTCGTAAGAGTAAGGTAATTCTTAAACCTTTGAACGTTTTTATTTTAGATTAAAATGTTGTTAGTTGAGGTCATCGAATATTCGTTATTTTAAACTTGCAGCTTAAATAGGTACGCAAATATGCGCTATATTCAATTGAGCGAGATCATTATCATTTCAGTAGCCTTTTAGCAGTTTTTGCGTGAATGTAAGAGCCCTTCTTTAAGAATCTTTCGCTTCAATAAATAGGTTTGTTGAAATGATATTCAATGTCTCTTAACATTCTTCGCATAACAAAATCAGACAAAACCGTTGTATAATCTTATGGGCAGCATATTGGACAAGCAAAATCAGTGTAAAAGTGACCGTTTTGTATTCAAGTAAGAGCAAAACGGTTTCCGTGCATAGACGTAATATCCTATTCAGCCCTTGGGCGAGCGACGGATTCTGTGAACGTAGTAATGCAGAAAACGTGTCCCATAACCCTCCATTCTCCAATATACCTATCAAAAAGCGACGTATCTGGCCTTTTCTCCTCGTAAACCCTTCCAATAATTTCGTTTTCGTTGCATAAGTCACGCCGTTACCTAATCTGTAATCTAGAATGTAGGAAGGGCCTTTATGGCACATATTTGTCGGGTTAAAGTCCGGAACAATGTTATCTTTGCGGTGGTAGAACTGCCAGTGCCCTTCGTTGGGAAGCTCGCCAAACCGGTAATTCAATTAGTGTCTCTGTAACCAGATGCTGACATCGTGCCTTTTTGGAATGGAATGGTCGCTCTGTGCTCCATCCGTCTATACCGGTGTGTGTATATGTGTGTTGTGTTTTTATGCTGATAGGTCAACTTTTTTCCTGCAGCGGGAAAACTGAATAACACAACAACATAGCGAAATTTCCCGAAGAGCGATTATACGTGTGATTTCATTTCCGTAATTGCACTATGTCCGGTTTTTTTGTAGAGTTCATTCGCAGTAGAGCTGGAAAAAATATAATTGGTTATCCCGATTAATAACAGCGACCAGACAAATTTTTTTGACAGCTCTGTGCGAGATCGGAATACTACACCAGTAAGCATTTTAAATTATTCCTAATCAAATCAAAGTTAGTCTTATTAAGGTGAATGTTTGTGTGTTTGGTCTGCTACGTGTTTGAATTGATTTCATACGAAACGACAGTGGAGTAATCTAAAATGGGTGAACCGAAACCTCCTATAGGTAACGCTAAAGTGGATCCGTAAACAAGCTTTTATGAGGTTCGTGTTGTTAAGATGTAAACTTTGATGTAATTTTCACAAACAATATTGCATATTGTCTTGCCAAACTTCTGATAAAAATCACATTAACACATGTAAATATTGAATTTTTGTAAGGAAAAATAAAATGAAGCACATATATATGTATGGACTAACCAACACAAAAAGACTAATAACTATGAACTGCGTGAGGATATACTATTTACTATCTCGCTGATTATTTTGGTCGAGTGAGTCAAAATTGTCTTTTGAAAAGGAAAATTAATTACAATTCTTAATAATATCTTAACCCGTCTTTAACTGACAAAACAGGAGGTCGTATGGAATCAATTTTTACAAAAATTATTTAGACAAAATTTATTATTTTTAAAAAGACCTACATGATCTGAAACTGAAATGATCACATGTCACTTGTTCATGTGTTTACGAGATTAATCATTTGTCAACAGTATACTAAGTTTGTCAAAAACTACAAAATTCGAAGTACGTCTATAGTTGATAATAACGAAAATAAGCTAATTAGAATTGAACAATGTACTCAATTATGCCATATCCTTAAATATTTTAAACTAAATTAGAACAAAATTAAAATAAATGATAATTAGAAAAGATGGAAATTTTCAATTCATCTACATATATAGTGGGTACACTTTAGTAGGTATTATACGCAAACTTCCTTAAAACATATTAATATTCAGGATAAAAGGTATTTTATTTTTGCAAGGTAAAACATAGGGGGGTAAAATTATTATATTTGAAAACTGCATCCAATTATGGTATTATATCAGACACAAATTGTAAAATAAATACATTTTTAAACGTTTTGTAGAAATTGTACCAAAACTTGTTCTTCTGTAGTAACCTTTGCCGAAAGCGATAGTATTAAAGAAAGCAATTGTCCTTAAATTAAATCAAAATAAAGGAAATTAATTAGGTAAGTATATTTTTCAGTTCCGCTTTGCAACTTCTGATTTGTAGCTCAATCTCTTCGGATTAGGGCTGGAGAATTTGTGTTTTCTTAATATTTACAATATTCCTGATACATTTACTTTGAATATTCATAAATTTTCTTTGATTAGTGTATTTAGATCTTAGGTATAAATGAAACAAAAGAGACACATAATTTCGTTTCAACTTATATAATTCTCTTCACTTCATTCTTTACTGTAACTTTTTGCAATTGTAAGTATGTCCATGAGAATTTCGTAGTCAGTTATTACTTATAAATAGTTTTTCGTGGAGATTTATCTCATAATTAACCACAGGTCCTTCACATCATAAACTTTTTCACTTAATTTTAGCGGGTATTATAGCTTCCAGGATATCTGGTCAATTTACACGGAATTAGGTCCATTCAATAAAGAAATATATACATTGGCGATTGATTCACGCTTGAAAATACATCATACCCACTGTCGATTTCTGGGCGACGATGATAACTCTAATCCACTGAAATGAAATAAAGTTTTTTTTCCGAAATCCGGATATAGTCATCTATCACTGGAATACAGACGGAATAGGTATAGACGTCAATTTGTTCTGCTTCTGTATACTCAACTTCTTTCTTTATTTATGAGAATGATGTCAAAAATCAAATAAAACGAAAGTGGACATATCAAATTCCAGGAGAATATGTTTCGCAAACAGTAACGGTCAGAGAAAAGCCGGGATATGTTTGGACTCTCTTAGATATGGGAATATATCGAACGAATATGCCTTTATGAAAGTTTCGCGATGTTGGAATATTTGAGCGAACCTTTTACGGCCTGGTTATATGCATCGGAGATACGGAAACGTCTGTTCTTTGGCAACTGAGGGATTTCAGAATCCGATGGCAATAGTGGAATTAGTTTCAGAAATGCAAGCCCCGCCAGGATGATATGAGATGAATTTTTTTGTGGTTTTAAAGAATGACAAATTTAATCTACATATATACTTGTATGTGCAATCCTAATAAAATGATTTTAGATATAAATAACAGCTTCTGTGCTATGTTATTCAGGAGAATGTTTAAAAATTTTATTCACTATATCATTCAAAAATATTTCTGCTAGTATGAGCCTTAATGGATTTCTCATAGCTAAATGTTCCTTACCCTTATACAACCTGACCAGCCAAAACCCAGGTGTGGACGAGTTTATGACAACACAGGGAAAACAATTAAAAAAAAGAGATGCACTCACTTTATTAAAAAACGCTCAAAAAGAATACCCTGGATTACATTTGTCATTACTATAATTTCAATTTTGAAAATATGACTGTTGAAATGTTCTTAGAGGTAACCTAGTTAACTATTTTATAAAGTACAATCCTAAATTAAACCGAAATATATGTTGTTTTAACATAAAAATATATTTTGTTACATGTATTAACAGAAATTTGGATTAATTTTTTTTCAGTATGTTTGACACCACATTTTATAAAAAATATACGGTGAGGACGCGTGGGTTGGAACAAATTCATTTAAAATTCAGATGTTGTTTTTCTGGAAAAACGCTGGGACACGTCGATTTTTTTTTGGACTGCGGTTTCTGTTATGATCAACTCATTTATACAGGGTGGGCCAGAAATAAATTGCGACCTTCAACTTCATTTTTTGAAATGGAAAAACTTGTTTTTTATTTTATTTTTGAATTCTGCATTGAATTCTAGGAATTTTTCATGTACAATGTCCTATACCAAAAATTAACAGCTTTTAAAAAATTAAATTTCTTTCTAAAGTTAAGAAAACAATGCTAAATATAAGGTGTTTGTTGGTTTGAACCTATTTATTTATGTCTGGTTTTTAATAAACCTTTTTATGATTGTTGGCTGTATTTTAGTCGCATGAATGGAAAACCTTTTTATAGCTGGAGTTTTTACCACTTGTTTAATTTCATAGAAACTGCACTATAATTTTACTTCAAATAAGTAGTTGTCGAGTGCAGTTACAAAGTTTCGAAGTATGGCGCGTTTAACTGAAGAATCAGCAAATAGAAATTTCGACGATGGTAGGATATTGCGACAGAACGCGAACATAAGCTGAAGTTTTGCGAATTGTTTAATATGAAGTGCCCGGAGGGTCTATTACACGATCGGTAGTTAGTAAAATAGAGAAAAGAATGAATTTGTCCACGTAAGAGGCAATTACAAAACCAAACATCTTCCAGGAGATACACAATTAAATGTTTTGCTCGATTTACAAGAAAATCCTCACAAATCCACCAGACAAAGTTCATTTTGTTCAGGAACTATTGAAGATGATTTGGACGGGAGAGAAGAATTTTGCCAAATAATGATGGACAGATGCAATGTCAACCCGCAATTTTCGAGTAAAATAGTTTTTTCCGACAAGGCAACATTTTGTTTAAATAGTTCAGTAAGAAGGCAAAATTTTCGATATTAGGCATCAGAAAACCCACATTGGATTATGGAAAGTCATACACAGTTTTCCAAGAAAATTTATGTATGGGCCGGAAATGTGGGTACTTCAATTGTGGGTCCTTTTTTATTGAGGGAACAATTAACCCGGAAAAGTATTTAGAACTATTACAAAATGATATAATACCCTGTTTAACAAAGCTTTGCCTGAATGTTGAAAATCCCAATAGACTGACAGATTCGGTATGGTTTCAATAGGATGGAGCGGCCCCGCTCTATTCGCAAACATTGCGAGATTATTTTGGCAATATTTTCCCAAATAGATGGATCGGAAGGAGAGGTAATATCGAATGATCATCTAGGTCTCCAAATCTAAGCCCGTTAGATTTTTATCTTTGAGGTTACGTAAAATCGAAAGTCTACTTCAATAAGCCAGTAAATATCAAGGAATTAATGAAAAGAATTAGGGGCCGAAATACAACGAATCCTGCCGCAAACGCTGAATGAAGTGAATTTGAAAACCGTCTTAGGTATTGTCAGGAAGTTAATGGTCAACAATTTGATATGTTGATTTTTTTTTTCGTTAATTTTGAAATAAATGTAATTTTCAGTATAGGACATTGTACATGAAAAATAAATAAGAAACAAATGTTTCCAATTGAAAAAATGAAGTTGATGATCGCAATTTATTTCTGGCCCACCCTGAATAAATGGGTTTATCATCACAAAAACCACAGTCCAAAAAAACCTAAATCCGAGTGTTTTTCCAAAAAACCAACACCTAAATTGTAAATGAATTCTTACCAACCCAAGCGTCCTCACTGTATGTTGTTTTGTGGAGAACGGCTCAAATGATTTAGATGAAACTTTCCCATTTGGAAGTTTCGAGGGATAGAAATCGATTGGCGAGGGATTTTGGGAAAAATCGTTTTACTGGGAAATTAAATTATAAAAAATTTAGTGATAGTTTGTGACAATCAAGGTGGCGACTTTGTAATTTCAAGGAGTTCAAACAGGGTGATTTGGTAACCTACGCAAGAATGACTCCTGTTGTAAAAATTCTTTTAATACAGGATGATTTGGTGACCTATTTGAGATTGAAACTTTTTTTATACATTCTTTCAATAAAAATTGTGTTTGTATGTTCCGAACATGTAACTATTTTATGCCGCCAACATATTTTCCTAGCAATATATTTTTATATCTAGACATTTAAAGTTTTCAAGGTAAAAAAATTAGCACAGTTGGAAATTTTTGGATGAGTAAGATCTCATGATTTCGCATGTTAATTTGATTCGTATAATATGTATTGGTTGTGTAAAACTATAATTATACAGAGTCTTTCAAAATATGTTAGATGGTCAAATCTAAAAAATCGAGAAAATATATTGTTATGCAGGGTCGCTAAAAAAATGTTAATAGAATGTTATTCCTAGAGGGTAGCTTAACAGCATTTGCATTTACAGGGTGGTTGCAATATAGGATGTACTGGAATTATAATTATACATGGTGGTTCAAAAAAAATACAATAAGTGGCCATAAACAAATGCATATACAGGGTAGTTAAAACATATGGTGGTGTGAAATTTTAGTTATACACTGTGATTTAAAATATGTTATATTTGGTAGCCTGTAAAAAATTGGATCTATAAAGTGGAGTGGAATTATAGTTATACAAAGTGTTTACAAAAATGTTAGAATATAAATGAAAGAATTTGGAAACATACGTGTTTGTAGAATAGCCAAAAGCGGTCGCATATACAGGGTTGTTGGAATATCGAATCGAGTGGTATTGTAGCGTGATTAAAAAAATGTTAGAAAAAAATGTTTGGATGGGTTTTTCATAAGAAGTTGCATATATACGGTGGTTGAAATATAGGAGGGAGTAGAATTGTAGTAACACTATGTAAATAAGAAATGTAAGAAAAAATATTATATTAGGGGAGTTTAAATTAGTTTACATAGCAAATGTCCGATTATTTGGATATATGTACGTTTATGATAAAACTTTGAATTTACGAGTGAAGCTCGGTCACCCAGGTACTGATATTTAATATCCAATAATTTGTTCTTGACCAGCAAATTATTATGATCCAACACTATCTAAAAAATAGCTGTTCTTTACGATTTAAAAGCTCGAAAACATCGAATAAAAAATTGTAAAGGCTCAAACTTTTAGGAAGCTTTACGGTTACAAAGTACATCAACATATTTTTAGCAAAACAATTTGAGGACCCATTCTGTACTGTTTGAGAAAAAAATAATGGTTTGACCCCTGTAATAATTAGCTTTAAAATGAAACTTATAGAGGCAAACTAATGCTATATTTGAATTCAGAGTATCAAATTCACTGACGAGTATTTTATTGATTGCTCTATATGTCTGCAACCCTTTACCGTAATTCTGATTCCCGGAAAACTTACCTGTTTTTTTTTAGCCAACGGTACAAGTTTGCGGATAACCTAGTTGTAGTAATGATTCAATTAATATTTAATCTGCCACCACCAAGAGGAATTTAAATATTTCAATGCAACTCCCGCCTTGGAAATCACAGCCAATAAGTGGCGGCGGGCATTAAATTTTTGATGAGTTTTCTGTGCGATCGACCGCAAATTAATCCTTGATGAACTTCGAACAATAAGTCGTTTTTAATAAAGTAATACTTATATCAAGCATCTAGAGGGAATTAATTTTTTCATTCTGTCGGAAAATGAAACTGATTTGATCGATGAGCATCGCATTCAGCATTGAAGTTGAGCAATTTACTTTGTGGCAGTTTTTATTTTTATTTGGTTTGCTGACAATTAGAGTGTTTTATGGTCTTTGACGGAGTTTCTTGTCTTGCGTTGCGAATCTATTTCTAGGTATGATAATATCTTAGGGTTAACGCTAAGAAGTTTTAGATTAAAACTTAGGGAATATCTAAAAACACGTACTACGAATATGCAATTAGTATTATATTGCCATTTAGTTTATTTTAGAACACACAATTATGCAAATATAGGTATATAATTCTTTATTTCTTATTGTAAGAAATTTGTTTGAATATTAGGAAATTCCTATTTAATAAAGCTTACTTACGTACTTATTTACTTACTTAATTATATTACTAGTGGTCGCCCAGTGGTCGAAATTCGACTCTATTTCATGAAATTGTAAAAAGTCTATTTTTATAAGAAACAGAGTTGTGGAAAAATCAAAGAAGTAGATGTAATGACCAAAATTGTTCACTCATATTGACTAATTTATTGAATTAAGAAGAAAATAAAAATGTAATCAAATATCGGTGTTCAAAATATTTTTGACAAATGAATGACCCCCAAATTTTTGGAACCACTCCTGGCAAAATATTCGATATAATAATTGGAATATTGTTCTTTGCAACATAAAAGTTTTCGTCATTTGCGGTTTAAATCAAGTTCAGGAATACTAAAGAAAAGAGAGGACCAACAACCCTAGGAGAACTTAAATATTTAATACATTCTCTATTGTCCGCTGTCTGACAAGTTTGTACACAACACCTTCGGGAAGGTTGTAATAGTAATATATTAATCAAATAATTAAATTCACATTAAAAACAGAATATTTAATAAGAAAGTAACTGCAACGCATCCGAAAAATCAATACTGATCTACTACATTGACTATTTTACCACTAAACAATAAGAACGCTTGCATGCCACTACCAGAAGTACATGCTCTAAGAATATATCTAAATATCGCTCCGTATGTAATTACTCAATGTTTTAGATTTTGACCGTCTGGCGGCGGCGGCACTGTCAGTTGTTTGGTGTTGACAGTATAAACGTAACTAATGAATTTTTATTATATTTTATTTACTGAATGAACCAATGTTATAAATTAATATGAGCATTCTGCCCTTAAGGTCGTCAATAGCTACTAAACAAAACAAAAATGAGGAAAATCGGTTGAGAGACAGAGGAGAAAATGGTACCTATTCGTTTTGTCTTTGCCTATTTATATATAGATATAAAGCTAATGTATGATTCTTGAGGGATCTGAAAGCTTCGAAATAGAGCAGTTTAGGTTTAGCTTGTAGAATAATTCATATTCTTGAGCATTTTTAACTGACATCGAAAAAGGAGGCAGTTGTCAATTCTCAAAGATACTTTTTTATGTATAATAATTCTCGTGAAATTTATAATTTTCCAGAAAATCGAAAATAACAATTAGACACAGCGGTACAACAAATCTGCCTCTGATTTGTCTAAAGCACTTTAACCAATTAAAATATTTTTTATTACAGTCCATTAATATAGAACCAGAGAGGATTACATATCTTATAGTATGGCGTTAAACGTACTGTGTTTAGAAAATGAAAAAAATAAAGGTAAAACTACGTTACAGTGTAAGAAAAGGTACATTAATTTTATATGCTAATTTTCATATTTAAATGGCAATATATATCAGAAATTAATTTTGAATCACACATGACTTTTATTTCATTTTAATTTTCTTGAACTGTTTTCGTTGATAAAAAAATATTATATATCACCTACTCAGAGAGACAGATTATACCATTTCACTGTACTTGACCCGTTGTGCGCAAGCATTGTGACTGTTGAGGGAATTTAAATGTGATAGGAAATCACTAAACACAGATCAAACAGAGGGAAAACCTAACCCCAACGACAGAAGGGAAAAATAAAATTACAAGAATTTTTTTTAAAAACAAGTTTTTATTACTTGTTAATAAAAAGAACTAAAAATACCTGATAAGAAAAATACCATTGTATACGTACTTACATTGCAAGCTTTAAAGATAATTATTAACCTTCTTCGTTTATTTCACAATAATCCCATATGGTATATACCTAATTACTTATTTTTATTAAACCCTAAAACTTTATTTTGTTATGGAATTGATAAACAGAGTTAATAAAATACGAATAGATAGTATATGTAAATTAATATAAAACCAATAATCAGAAAGATTTCGTTTGTTTGATCTTTTATTCAGGTAAAAGGCAATTGTTTAAGTTAAATGTAAAATTAATAAACAAATAAATATATGCATATAAATATGTCGAAGCGTAGAATTTCACGGATGGAAAAATATGAAGAAATATTCATGCGGGAGTACATCCGTTCGTAAGTTTGATTCATGTTTGAATCTTGCAGACGTTTCGCCAGGATCTCACTTGACATTATCAATGTGTTGTAAGGTAATCGATAATTTAATGTTTTTTAATAAATATAATATAACGCGATAACAAAGTTAAATAATAATAATATGAAAAAATTTAATATAAATAAATCACTCCCAGTTAAAATAACAGCACCTATTAATTACTGCTACGTTTTTCAGCTAACTCGCATGGTCGAGGAAGACAAGTAGGAAAAGATGGTTTTCTATTCGCCGGAAGGATACTTTTTTGGTATATTCTGTTAGCTATATATATCAGCTCAACAGGCCTAATGACGCTTGGCTATGAGATCTTTCACTCTTCTTTTACACTTATTTCGGTTCAACACCTGCTTCTTCGAGTCCCTGATTCCCAATTCCGCCAGATCTTTTACAAATTCTTCTAGCCATTTTTTACTAGGTCTTCCTCTTCTTCTTTTTACTCCCTGGCTTCCAAATAGTATTCTTTTTACTCATCGTTTGTCAGACATTCTTGCAATGTGTCCTAATCATCTAATTTTTTGATTCTCACCTCGAGATCAATACTTGGTTTTTTGTATAACTCCTCAATTTCCTTATTTGTTCTTCTCCTATATTCATTTACTGCAAGGCCGTATTCTCTGGCCTTTGCTTCCAACAGTTCGAACGTTCTTACAACTTCATTCTTTGATCTCATGTCTCGTATTAATGTTCCTTTATCAGTTTTTAAATAAAGGGCTCTCTCCCGAAATTACTTTTACTTTTCTTTAATTATTGGTAAAAATTCTTGGTTTCATTATTGTAGTGAATTTAAGTGGACTGTAGTTTTGTGTGGTTCTGTTTTGATAAAAAGTCAATTGCCCTTCATAAGAAAACTCTTCCCTTGTCTACGAGTTAGATCTAGTAAAAGCCTTGGGAAATCTGCCATCCATGTATTTGTCTGCATTCGGCGCGGGTAGCCGGCCTTAACCGTGGGTTTTTAGGCACAACTAAAGTTTATATTGTTGGACAACTCACGAGGGGGTTTACAATAAGTGAGTAATAGCTCCACAGGAACTTTGGGGCACATAGAGAAACGTTTTCTCCTTGAGAGTTTCTAGTGAGGTCCGTACTGGACGAGAGGCCAACAGCGAGTCTTTTTTTCTTCTTACTGCGATTGCGCTTAAGGCAGAGTTTTTTTCCAAGCAATTGAGAATATACATATGTAAATATAAAGGCTGTCTCTTTTAAACCCAAAAAAGACAGAGTGTTCTGAACAATTATTAGTATATGCTTTCTCTACTGCTGTTAATTTTTCTTCCAAGTAGTTTTTCTTTTTCGTCTTACACAATGACTTGGCTTCCCTTGTCATGCGGCGGTATAAAGCTTTGTTCTCTTCACTACATTCTTCCATAAATCTTAGGCGTACCTTGTTCCTTCTTTCCAATATCATTTTGCACTCCATATTTGTTTTCCTTTGCTGGGTTTCTCAGAATTTTATCTGCGGCGGTCTCCATATTTTTCTCCCCTTTAGGGGGAATGCTGATTTCAGACTCCCTGTAACTAAATATAAATAGGCAAAGACAAAACGATTAGGTACCATTTTGTCCTCTGCTTCTCAACCGATTTTCTTCAATTTGTTTTGTTAGATAGCTACTGACGACCTTTATTGCAGAATGCTAATATTAATTTATAATATTTGTTCATTTATTTAATAAAATATAATAAAAAATCATTATTTATGTCCATGCTGTCAACTCCAAACAAGTGACAGTGTCGCCGCCGCCAGACGGTCAAAACTCAAAGCATTGAGTAATTATATTTGGAGGGATCGATCGTTAGATGCTGTTATATTCTTAGAGCATGTACTTCTGGAAGTGGCATGCAAGCGTTGTTATTGTTTACTGGTAAAATAGTCAATCTAGTAGATCAGTATTGATTTTTCGGACGCGTTGCAGTAACTTTCATATTAAATATTCTGTTTTTAATGTGAATTTAATTATTTGATTAAAATATTTTATCACAACCTTCCCGAAGGTCTTGTGTAAAAAACTGTCAGACAGCGGACAATAGAGAATGTATTAAATATTTAAGTTCTCCTAGAGTTGTTGGTTCTCTCTTTTCTTTAATATTCCTGAACTTGATTGAAACCGCAAATGACGAAAACTTTTAGGTTGCAAAGAACAATCTTCAATTATTATATCAAATATTTTGCCAGGAACGGTTCCAGCCAAAAATTTATTTGTCAATAATATTTCGAATATTGATATTTGATTACAGTTTTTTTTTATTGCAATAGATTTGTCAATATGAGTGAACAATTTTGGTCATTACATTTACTTCTTGGATTTCTCCACAACTATGTTTCTTATAAAACTATACTTTTTACAATTTCATGAAATAGGGTCGAATTTCGACCACTGGTACTGATAAATTCTTCAGTTTTACTGTTATATCTCCTCCGTCCTCCCGCTCTTTTTTCTCTTATCCTATCTGGTCTTACCTGTTTCATTTCCATCATCACTAAAATGTGGTCACTGTCGTTATCAGCTCCCCTGTAGTTTCTAGCATTAATTATATACTTTGCATGCTTCCTTTCTATAAGGCTGTGTGTGTTAGCTATATAAGAACTAATTGTGATTGTCATTAGATGAGCACTGTTTTGAAAACTGAATGTCTGTTGTGTATTTGTCAGTTGAGAGGTTATAGAAAAGTCAATAATCTGCAGTGAAATGAAAAAAAAATGAAAGTGTGTATTTGATGCAACCATAGTAACCCAACGTTAATGTAACGCCTTTTGATACAGATATGTTGACGAATTACTGAAATAACATAAAAATGTATTTTAACACAAAATAACTACTGACATCACTAGCGGAAAGCACAATTGATGAATATTCTCGATTTGAAACAATTATTGTCTTGCATTAAACGAATTGTTAGAATCTTGAAATCTGTCAGCTATTTACTTGGTAATAATTTTATCCGATATAATTATGTAGTGGGACAAAGGCTATTTTTGCTTCAATATATTTGGAGCTCTTTAAAAACCCTAACAAGACAAAACATGTTTCGGATAAATCATCAAAGGCTAGAATTTTTTTTTACTTCTGTTATATATAATGACAAAAACACTAACAATCACCGGCATATAGAACTGGCCAAGTAACTGACAAATTTTTGTAAGTTATCGACGATCTGATTTCTTTGTCACAATTAAGATTTCGACATTTTGATTTAGTTTAGGAGATTATAACTGTTTGCTCATAGGAATATTTAGTCGCAGTGTTAATTCAAAGTTATTCGCCTAGATTCAGCGACCTACAAATAGCCATTAACGCATACCGAGAATTTTATTCCTTTTTTTAAAAGCAGCTGTAAAAATTACATTAGTGCCCTTGTTGGTTTTCCTTTTATAGCTAATGGGTTTCACTTCTCCTGTTGATTCCACACTAAACGGATCTTTTTATTGCATGTGGCGAATTGATTTTTATTATCCCACAAACTACGCTAATAAAATTGTAACAAACTAGGACGAATCTCTGTAAATTCAATAAACATTTCTATTTAGAGTTCAGGTAAGTAATGAGCACTATCTATAATTTTTTTATTACTCATGCGGGATAAGTAGTATCTTAGAGTACGCTGTTGAGGTTGAAAAACAGCTGATTGCCCTTTTTAAAATTACGCACTGTTATTTGAGTGTGACAAGTTTACTATGTTGTTTAAAAGGAGATGTTTATTACTAATTTCATACTTGAATCTCGGCAACTAGATAATGTTAAATTTCACGGAAGTATAAGGATTATAATTGCTATCATTTAACAGTGTTAAGGCAGAATCATTTAATTTTCATTTTGGGTTGTGTCCTTTTTAGGGTTCCGTATATACAATATACGAATACCCTTATAATAACACTCAGGATTTCTGCCTCTGTCACATCACAGCAATTTTCTCCTAAACTACTGGACGGAAGAGGTTGAAATTTGGCATCAATGTACAGTTTGGTGACCCGATCAGGAGTACATATCGTAAATGAAGAAATTTTGATTTTAGGGGTACTTTTGAGGGGAAAAACTAAAAAATCGACATTTCGCCCCCCTGATGTCCGAAATTACTGAGCCTAAAATTTTGAAAAAATAGGAAATATAGATCGTTACGCGAACTTTACAGGAAAAATAAGGAGAAACCATTAATATTAATTTTGGGGGGCAAATTATAGAATTAAATGAAAATTTAAAAATATATTTTTTTTCAAACGCATCATGTAATATATCAAATGGAAGGTCCCATTCTGCGGAACACAAATATATTTTTTTTAATTAAAAAAAAAAATTAAAAAGATATTAACGAAAATATACCAAAATTTACAAATATAAAAAAAATTACCTATTCCCTCCTTATCCCCGAAACCATAAGCTGTAAAATATTTAAATAAATACAGGTATAGCGCCACACATGAACTGGAAAAATAAGGAGAAACCCCTAATATTCATTTTGGGGGGCAAATTATAGAATTAAAGGGAAAATAAAAAAATATTTTTAACGCATCATGCAATACATCAAAGGAAAGGGCTCATTATGAGGAATACAAATATATATTTTTTACATTACATTGACATAAAGATATAAAAAATTCTACCTAAAATTTTGAAAATAATTAGGGGTACTAGTGCTCACTTGAAATTTATATGAAAAATTATTAGAAAACCCCATAGCAATTTTAGGGACAAATTATACAATTAAATGAAAAATAAAAATTCCATTTTCAAACGCATCATATTAGATAAAAGGTGCATTATGTGAATTACAAATATATCATATTTTTAAATCATTTGTGTAAAAGATATTAACAAAAATATTAAACATCGACTAATTCCCACTTTAGAAACTACATTATTTAAATTTTGAAATATATATTTTATTTGTATTTTTAAATAATTTGAATAACAGATTTAATAATTTATAATTTGAAACTTGACCCATTCTACCCTTTATCTTCCAATCTACAGAGCCTCAAAATTCAGACAGTAGATTATAAAAGTCTTCCCTGAAAGCTTATTAGTAAAGTAAAACTCTAATGTTAATTTTTGGGGGCCAAATTATAAAATTAAATACGTATGTATTCTTATAAAACTCAAACGAATCCTGAAGCAGATAAAATAAAAAATCTATGTGTAGAAAATGAAAGTGTATATTTTTTATAAATTTAAAACGCTTCCTTTAAAAGATATAAGGGTAAATATAAGAAAATGCACTCATTTTCTGCTTGTCTGAAACTGGAATATTAGAATCTTGAAGGTAGTACACGGAACCCTTAGTATACGAGTCCAGCTCGCACTTGACCAAATTATTTTATAGTAGTATAAATCCGGAAAAAGCAAAATCAGATATTTTACAGTACTGTTAAATTGTCAAATTATGTTCTATCGCCTAGCTCTCAAGTAAGTCCACAAATTTTTAATTTCTAGATGAACATTCATTACATATTCAAGGAATTTGTGTTTGTTGGTTTCGTTGTCTAAATAATTGTGTGGAAAGGTTCAAAATAACCTCGAGTAATCCTAAAGATGGCTTAGTGGAGGCGGTAGGGTAAATTAAGAGCGTAGTCTAGAATCAACGTCATAAACTGTATTCTCGAACTAGAAGAAGAAGAATTTTAGTGAAACAAATCATGGAACTTGCAGTTCGTCAAGCATTGCGAATGTACACCATTGTTAGATCAATTGTAATAATATATTTAAACTTTATAGTAATAATTATTCAATACTATTAGTGTACGAATAATCGTTGCAGTGATTGTAATCCAAACAACGACAGTATTTAGTTGCTACGATTAATTTTATTATCCATTAAAATTGTTATGTTAAGAAATCTTGTGAAATAACTAGTAAAGTTTCAAACTTTGTAACGCTCAAAGAAGTAAGAACATGTTAGTAGTTTGGAAATATTTGTAATAATTTGTTATTAGAAGAATAAATAAACGTTGTTATTCTTCAAATTGATTTATTTTCTTGGAGAATACGCGCACATATGTATTGGAGAGTAAATACTCGGGCTGCCACTCGTTTATGGTCTTGAACAGGATCCCCCATATATACAAAAATTGTTTTAAGTGTATTTCTTGGTTTGTTGCCGCAATTGTTTTGAGTTCCAGTGTTACTTATTGAAGTTTAGTGTTAATTCTCAACTGTATTGTGTTTAATTCTGTTTAATTATTTGTTGGTGAGTTTAGCACTTGTTATATTTAAATGGAGTTCATACGAGTTTTAATGATTTCTGTACTGAGATCCAAAAAAAATCTCCCCAGTTACAATGTTCTAAAACTTACTCTATATTCTATTTATCCAATTAAACAATAACGACTTCTTACGCAAGCAATATATTTAAACGTGGTTCAAGAAATCTTTCAATAGAGAAAATGAGTGTACCAGTAGAATCCATTATTTAAGAGTAATTGAAGTAAAGCTTTGTTGCCATAATATTTACTGGCCAATAAATCTCCGAAGCACAAGGTGTTTCTTCATTGTAAAGTCGTGTGTCTTCGTTAAAGGTAATAATATTTTATTCCTTAAATATTACGGGAAATTTATCGCTGCATGCACTGTGGGAAAGCTGCATTTATCTGCAGTCTCAATTTCTTTTTAACCCCACGTCGGCTTTTGTGTTACTTGCGATCAAAACGGTTATAAGTTGGTTGCTAAATTCAGAGTAATTCTCAATTCATAACTCACAGACTATTGAAAGTTAACATTGACAGTTTTGACGATGAATTAAAATAATTTAAATTGTAATACTCTTTTAAAAATTTTCAATCCATTGAAGTCAAGACAATATATTGTTTCCTTCGGCAACCGATTGGAATAAAATCCAACACCAAGGAGTTTCAGGAAAAGTCTCTGTGAGCTACTAAATTCAGTAATATTTAATAATTACATAAATAATGAATATTCTAGACTTCAATTGAGGGGAGCGTAACTGATGAAGGTTCTCCACTAGAAAGAATATTTTACCTTTCCTTGAATGGCTTGAAAAATCTAGTAAAAATTATCAGTGTAATTTAAAAGATGTTTATATACGTTAAACGATTTGCCCTAAAGGAATCTGATTTCTAGTTTTTGACTAGGAAAGAAGAACACAACACCAAAAGAAAACCAAAAGAGTCTGCTTTAATTTTGTTAAATGAAAACGATTGTATCGCTACTATCTCTGTAGAATTCAGTCGTCCCTGGTTGCCGATGATTAAGAAAGAAATTACTAATGGTCATGTCCTTGTGAACAACCCAATATCGGGATAGTTCATAAGGTTTTTCCTAGGTTTTCCCTTATGGTTTTAATGGGATCAATGAATCAACAAAATTCTTTGGTTGCAGTTTTGGCGAATGCACTATCTTATAACAAAGTCGCACCTAGGAGCGCCACATGAAAATCTAAAGATCTCCCTTTAAATTCTTTCAATTTGAAAGGAACTTTATGATTATATGATCTTAAGAAGTTTCTGTGCTACCCTCTTTATATACAAATAAAATCTCTTAGTTACGTCAGAGATCAAATAATACATATTGTCAAATATTTTAATTTACATCTTAAAATTGTGCCTTTTTTAACAAAGTTTCTTAACAATTGACAACGGGGTCGGACCTAGATCCCGAAACGTTTGTAATATACAGCAATTTTCTTAACTGTGGTGTTATTTCCCAAGAAGAACTTAGACACCCTAACCTGATTTCGTCATATTTTCAAAATGTTTCGACAACAGAGTAGTCTTCATATGCAACTAATTCTAAACTAATATTAATTAAAAACGCTAATTAATTTTGAGACTGAACAAGCCACAATCAAGAATTAGTTATGAAACTGAATTACTTAGGAAAATTATAAATTAAAACCATACTTTGAAGTTTTGTATCAGAAATATTTTCCGGAGTCTTCAGTTCCTAGTGCGGTTTTCGATAGGGAAAAAAACTGAAAGCTCGCAGCAGTAGTTGCATTCCGAAGCGTAACACTTTTTGAAATGTTCAAAATTAATTTCGTAACTTCCGATCTGAAACTTAGGTAATTAATTAAGAGTGTTATTAAATTTACTGCTTGAAGTTGCGTTCGCAAGAAATCTATGACTAGAATATTGCGAAGCAGATGTTGCTGTTTTTGATTAATAACTGAGTTTACTCCCAAAGAAGGACACTCGCTCAAACCGATTTAGGGATCACTTACATGTGTATCTACCTGTATGTATTAACACTCTTTTAGATGGGTGGATGTATAGTGACACCCTTGAAGGAATTAACAATTTATTAAGTTTCACATATCGTTTAAAGTCCTTGGAATAAAACCGTTAAATGAGACGTACGCAGGCGCGACAGTCGTATACACCAGCGAATGCATAGTATATACTCATGAATTCATGGACAAGCACGTGGAAAATACTCACATTATAGATACATTTTACTCGTGAGTAGCCACGTTTATTTTCATATAATTTCAAGTCGTCAAAACAGTAATAAATATAGTAACAATGGCAAGTGAACTAACAAGTGACTTGAATGCAATTGACAGCGATAATAGTGGGAAATTATTCAGTGCAAAAGAATTAAATACGTTAGTAATAGTTTATTTATAAATATAAAATATTTTACATTGGTTAATAGTGTGTGTACATACTAAAATCTTTGTAAGGTTTTCTAGGTTATCTTTCTTCCTGTTTTGAGGGTCATACGGAAAAATTGAGAAAAAAGCTACGAAACTTCATAGATATTATATATATATATATATATATATATATATATATATATATATATATATATTTATTATTTATATATTTGTGTGTGTGTGTATGTGTGTGTGTGTTTTTTTTTATCCGAAGAGGGGGAAATACATTGCGTACTTAGCTAGCACGTGCTGGCCGTAGTGCGGGACTCCCGATGCAATGACTTCAAAGCAAGAGTAAATCGTTGCATTGATACCAGTATACCGTATACCCGCTAAAACCCTAACCTCTTTCTCCTACAACCATGGTCCCCTGCGGCACTCTTACTCAATACTACTTCGCTAGGGTGGTTTATTGCAGATGTTGACTGCTCTTACATTGAAAGCCTCTAAAGCCTACTCCTCGAACGTATTGCGGAGTTCTTTGAGGATAGCTTGGGGCCCTTCAGCATGGCTTCTACTAATTGTTCTGGAACGATATTAGTCTCCAGAATCCTCTCCACTTCAGCACGTTGATCCTGAAACCGGGGGCACGAGAAGAACACGTGTTCCGCGTCCTCTATCACGTCCGTACAGTGTGGGCAGTTTGGGGAGTTTGCCCTCCTGAACCTGTGCAGGTATGCTCGAAAGCATCCATGTCCAGTCAGTAGTTGAGTGATGTAGAACCCAACCTCCCCATGCTGGCGGTTGACCCAACAACTGATGTTAGGTATCAATCGATATGTCCACCGGCCTTTAGTAGAGCTGTCCCACCTCTCCTGCCATTGGCCTAGACTCATGTGCTCTTTCATCGCTGTTTCCTGTCGGTTGGTCTTTCCCTAACTTTCTGCGATAAAGCCGTCCCCTTTCTGCAGCCAGGATGTCGATTGGTAGGGTAGAGGCAATCACACTCACCGCCTCGTAAGACACAGTGCGGTAGGATGATGCCACTCGAATCGCTGAGAGCGGCTGGACTGATTTCATTTTCCGGCGGTACGATGGTATCTCGAGCGATTTCTCCCATACCGGTGCCCCCGTACAACAAAAACAGAAGTAGTTACTGTTGCCAGTAGCTGTCTTCTTATCTGTCTAGGGCCTCCGACATTCGGCATTATTCTAGATAATGCCCCCTGTACCCCAGCTGCTTTCTTGCTGGCCGCGATTATGTGCTCTTTGAAGTTGAGCCGTGTGTCCAGGAGCACCCCCAAATAGCTGATGAAGGGCTGCGACTGTATGTAGGTGTCGCCTATTTTGAGGGTGATGGTTTCCCTTGCCTTTCGACTGCTAACAAGAAGTGTTTCGGTCTTTTGCTCTGCTAAACTCAAGTCCGCTGAGAGCATCCAATGCTGAATTGTGGCTATAGCGAATGAGAAGGTTGTTTGTATCTCCTCTATGTGCTTGCGCACTATGATCAATGCCACATCATCGGCGAATGCCACTAGCCTGACGCCCTCAGGCAGACCGAGCAGGAGCAGGTCGCTGTACATTACGTTCCATAAGAGGGGGCCAAGAACAGAGCCCTGAGGTACACCTCCTGTGATCTTATAGTCTACTTGCCCATTTTCAGTTTGGTACAATAAGATGAGGTCCTTGAAATACGCTGAAACCATTCTCCGCAAGTACTGAGGAACCTCCATCCTGGCAAGAGCCTCCAAAATGCGGTCCCAGCGGGCCGAGTTAAAGGCGTTCTTGATATCCAGGGTGGCTATTAGACAGTACTTTTTCCCACCTCTTCTCCATCTCTTTCCCGAGATAGCCTCTCTGGCGATGTTGGTAACGAGTGTCACGGCATCGATGGTTGATCTCCCCTTTCTGAACCCGAATTGGTTGGTGGAAAGTTTTGGCTCAACGTAGGGCTCCAGCCTATCTGCTATTATTCTTTCAAGGAGTTTTCCCGCAGAGTCCAACATACAGAGGGGACGATATGATGACGGTTCGACTGGAGATTTCTTTCCCCCTTTAGGTAGGAGCACAAGCCTCTGCTTTTTCCACTTAGTCGGGAAAACCCCCTGCTTTAGGCAGGTCTCATACATGTGTAGAAACATGTCAGGCCTATTGGCTATGGCGCATTTTAGCGCAATGTTAGGTATGCCATCTATACCGGAGCCTTACCGTTTTGGAGCCGGTTGCACGCGCCCATCAGCTCATTCATAGTCACTAAAGGTATATCTTCGTCCCTCACCTGCCACGCAGGATAAGCGGGTAGCTCAGGCTTTGCAGGAAACAAGTGAGTGAAATTGCGGTGCAATGATTCGGGCAGTTCGTTTTGATGTCATGGGGGCTTAATTTTAGCATCACC
>CM067216.1:44372031-44415658 GCA_034190945.1 Octodonta nipae | reverse complement strand
TTAAACATTTCAAAGATGAGATGACCATTAATAAATTTAATCCCGAATTGTCGGTAATCAGATGACGAATTGAATTCTACAGACTCTTTTATTCTTCTTTTTGGGTTATGTTGTTCTTTGGGAAGTATAGTTGAATTGTTAAGTTGTATTTTATGACCTAAGTCACATGAATGTTCACAAATTTTCGATTTTTCAAATTGTCGCTTCTTTATGTAATTCTTGTGTTCATTTATTTGTACGTTTAATGGTCTCGATGTTTCTCCAGTATAACATTTATTGCATTCACAAGGAATCTGTAACTGCAATTTTTTGAGTACTGAGATTTATTGGTTATTGGTTATTTCTTGTTTGGAATGTTGTTATAACATTAAATCTGTTGCCCACTGTTTTCTGACAGACCCTGTCTGTATGGTATAGTTGTAAATGTAACGTGGTTGTTCTGAGTAGCAGTGTTAATAAGAGCAGTTCTGGGTTGATTCGGAAGGTTTGTTTTCTGTTCAAGTCTGATTAACTCTTTATTGATAAATTTTGTGGAAATTGTTTCCAGTGAGAACATTTTTTATAATTGTTTTTCATTTGTTGAGTTTATTATTGTCAGAAAAGTTGGTTTTGCCCTATCATATAATAACTTAATAACACCTTTCTTTATTGTATTGGGATGATTTGAATTGAAATTTAGGTATCTGTTAGTATGAGTAGGTTTTCTATGAACTTCTGTTTCGAATGAAGATTCTGTTTTTATTATTAATATGTCTAGGAAAGACAGCTTGTTATTTTGTTCAATTTCTATGATGAATTTGATAGCTGGTTCTTTGTTACTTATGTCATTTAATAATTTATCTAGTTCTTCAAGACTGTATTCCCAAATTACGAAAATTTCGTCAACGTAACGCCACCAATTTAAAGGTTTATTTTCTTTTGATAAAATTACTTGTTGTTCGAATTTTTCCATAAATATGTTACTTAATGCTCAATATACAGCTTTTTGTTTCAATTGTGGTGTTATTCCCAAGAAAACTTAAAAATAACCTATAATATTTCTTTGAATTTTGTCACATTTATGTTATGTTATGTTTTTTTAGATGTGCTATCTCTTTCTTTACTTCTCTATTGAAACTTCTCTACACATTTTTTAAATTTAAGCTTTTGTATAACAAAATGAGCCATAGTTATGCTTAATAGTGCGAAAATGACATTTTCACATTAGATCTCTTAATATTGCTCAACTTTTATCAAACACTTTTCCAAACAATTTTCCTCTCGTCCCGTTTTCTGCTCGAAGTTTCCCCGAATTATCTAAAACCTCACATATATTAGCCGACCCTCAAGTGATTGTGTCACCGGCGGGCTTTCCTCTGTGTGAAAAAGGACCAGACACACATTTATGAAGAGTAGTATATTTTTCATCTGGTGGGAAATCCGGACCAAAGTGTCCGTGTGCCCGAGCAATTATTGTCCCAAAGAAAACGCATTATCTGACAGGGGCATTGTCCTGCCAAAGCTCGTTGCTTTAACGGGACAGCTAGGAGAGGAACAAATTGCCACAATTCGTTTTCGCGGACAGATATTATACCCAACTCATTTAGCGAAGTATCAATCGTCTGTCGCTGACCTTAACCACTGTCTTCCCGGATAAACGCGAAAGGTCGGGACGGACAATAAATAAATCTGATTGGAAGTTGCTCCTTCGAATTATTATCGAAGAGTCTAATCATATTTTTACAGAAATTTTTA
The DNA here is from genome assembly GCA_034190945.1 of Octodonta nipae. NCBI lineage: Eukaryota > Metazoa > Arthropoda > Insecta > Coleoptera > Chrysomelidae > Octodonta > Octodonta nipae. Next base: position 44,413,924 of record CM067216.1, on the reverse strand, counting down.
GTCCGGAAATAAACGATATTTAACTTAGGAAAATTTGTCTTCTAAATGTTATTTGGGGCATGTTCTTGACTATTTTTATGTTTTCTTGGGAATAACAGCACAATTGAAACGAAAAGCTGTATATTGAAAGAAAAATACCAAACGTTTCAAAGTCGATTCTGACTTCGTTTACAATTTCAATACATAATTTAAAGCTTTGAAACGTTTGGTAATTTATTTCAATATACAGCTTTTCATTTCAATTGTGGTGTTATTCCCAAGAAAACATAAAAATAATTAGGAAAATTTCTTATCGCGAAATGAATTCCCAAATCTTGGAGTAGTTTAAGAAAAATCTAGCGCTAGATTGAAAAATCTCGAAAAGTTATAATTGGGAAAATTTCTCGAAAAGAACTTTTTTGGGAAATGACACCATAATTCGAAACTACTGAATATTTCCAAACGTTTCGGGGTCGAGGACAGACCCCTATGTCACTGGCAAAGAAACTATGAAAAAAGGCACAAGTCTAAAATTTAAAATAAAAATGTTTGGCAATAGCATTTGAGTTATTACGTATTATCCACTTACTTTGAACTCTAACTCTCACCTTAAGAGCAGCGCACATTTTTTTTGGAAAAATTATCACATGTACAATACAAAAACACTAGCAAGTTTTGACATTGTAAATCTGTACAATAATGTCCCTGTCGTATATGAAAGATTAGAACATGATTCTTTACTAAATCAACGTACACAATAGTCCATTGATACAATATTGAAACTACTAATATTTTCTGCACAAAACAACATATTTTCAACTTAAAGATGACTTCTACCAACAAGATTTTGGCATGACAATGGGTTCCTGTCTGTCTCTGTCTCCTGCTTTAGGCAATGGAAAAATTTGAAGAGTAAACAATTTTCTCAAAACAGATTACACATTTGGTTTGATGGGGTTATGTTGATGAGATATTGTCTTGAAGACTTACATGAATCACTTAACGACATACACAACATAGAACAACCTATTCAGTTTACATTAGAACTTGAACTGAACGACAAATTTGTCTTAAACATTTTAATAACAAAAACACCATCGACATTTGAAACAGAAGTTTACAAAAAACCAACTCACACTAATAGGTATCTCAACTTTTACTCTAACCATTTAGTAAAAAGATATACGAGGGCTGCCTTTTATATTTCGGGATTGGACAACCCTAGTGTTGCAATCTGACAACTGACAGCTCAATCGTAAAGTTTGACATTTTTGAGGTTATACGTAGTCAGAACGTTTTGACATACGAGCGCTATGTGTTGTTTACAGTAATTTAAAGGATTCATCTCGGCCAAAAAAATGAAATTAAGTCGTGAACATTTTCGTGCGATTATTTCTTACAACTTTCGACGTGGATTAAGTCAGCAAGAGTGCATGGATGAACTTAATTTAATTTTTGGCGATGAAACTCCATCAAGGACCACTGTTCATCGATGGTATGGTGAATTCAATCGAGGTCGTAGTTCACTCCAGACGAATTTCGTGAAGGTCGTCCAAAAACAATTGTTGTTCCGGAAAACCATTGATGCTGTGCGGGAATTGATATTGCAAGATCGTCATGTGACCTATCGTGAGATTGAGTCAACTTTACACATTACTGGAACCAGCATACATTCAATATTGCATAAACATTTGAATGTCAAATAATTTGTTCGCGTTGGATCCCACACAATTTGTCAATCGTGCAAAAAGGCTCGTGTCGATTGGTCGAAGAAAAGCTCAAAAATACAATCGCGATGCTTCAAAACACGTTTATGACATAGTGACAGGTGATGAATCGTGGATTTACGCGTATGATCCCGAAAGTAAACAGCAGTCGACTGTATCGGTGTTTCAAGATGAGCGGAATCCAACAAAAGTTGTTCGCGCACGAAGCACTTCGAAGCAATTGATCACCTGTTTTTTCGGAAAACTGGACATGTCGCAACCGTACCACTAGAACAACGCAGAACAGTCAATTCTGAGTGGTACATAACCATTTGTTTGCCAGTTGTCTTCCAAGAAATGAGGAAAACCAACCGCCGAAGACGGATCACTCTTTCACCACGACAATGCGAGCTCTCACACATCGGCTCAAACAACTGCATTTTTGACCACTCAAAACATCGATTTGATGAGTCATCCGCCGTATAGCCACCAAATGACTTCTTTTTATTCCCGTACGTAAAAAACAAACTGAGAGGTCAACGTTTTTCGACACCTGAAGAAGCGGTTGCTGCGTTCAGAATGCATGTTTTGGAGATACCTCAATTAGAGTGGAAAAAGTGCTTCGACAATTGGTTCAAACGCATGCAAAAGTGTATAGATCTTCATGGGGAATATTTTGAAAAACAATAAAGTTATTTTCGATGATTAATATTTGTTTTTGTTCTCTAATCCCCAAATATAAAAGGCAGCCCTCGTATCATCAAAACTAACTGTTATAAAACCAACAAACTTAATGAAGAAAAATCGTTTGTACAAAATGTGCTTTCTGTCACTAATTACCAGAACAAATTATAATAAAGAAATTTAAAAATCGGATATAAACATCGCTAAAAACCAAACCAAACTTCACCAAACAACACTGACTCCACGATAATCACTTTACTACAATAACTCTTCATACATGCAGGGTCTCACAGAATGACTAAAAGATTGAGCAACACAACAACTCAAAATACAAGAAATTACATTCATAAAATTCCTTGTGAATGTAACACATTTTATATTGGAGAAATCTCAAGACCTCTAAATGTTCGAATAAACGAACATAAAATTACATAAAAAAACGACAGATTGAAAATTCCAAAATTTGTGAAAATTCTTGGAACTTTAATCAGAAAATACACTTTCAAAATTCACTTATATTACACAAAGAAGAAGATAACACGAAACAAAAACTGAAAGAGTCTCCTTTAATTTCCTTAAATGAATACGATTGTATCGGTACTACCTCCGTAGAACTCAATCGTTCTTGGTTGCCGATGGTTATGGAAGAAATTGCTAATGGTCATGTCCTTGTGAACAACCCAATATCGGGATAGGCCATCAGGTCTTTCCCTTGGGATTTTAATGGGATCACTGAATCAACAATATTCGTTGATCGCATTTTTGGCGAATGCACTTTCTTATAACAAAGTTCCACCTAGGAGCGCCACATAAAATTCTAATGATCACCCCTTTCTAATTCTTCCAATATCAAAGGAATTTTTTTATTATATGATTTTTAGAAATTTCTGTGCTACCCTGTAAACTATCAAATGCATTATTTTAGTTACGCTACAAAATCAAATACTATTGTTAAACATTTTCATTTTAAATTTTAGAATCGTGCCTTTTTTCATAGTTTCTTTGCTATTGACAACGGGGTCTAACCTATACCCCGAAAAGTTTGAAAATATTCAGTAATTTCGTGAATTGTGGTGTTATTTCCCAAGAATGGGGTTAAACATTGACAAACTATGCCACAACTATCATTTAAGAAACAAATAAATAAATTTGGTATTATAGTAAAACAATTTAGTTGTTTTACTTAACCAGCTTTCCGTAAGTTTTGCAAATAAGTAATTCTATTGATTTCGAATTTCAACTTTGCTGCTTGCGCCGCCATATTGGAAAAATGGCGCCTAATGGCAGTTTTTTGACAATATCTATCTCTTTTTCGACTCGTAATATGATTAAAACGTTTATAGACAGAAAATTCCCTACCATTTATCTATTAATCTTTTTTTGTAAAATCAATAGTTTTGACTTACGGTACTGCAAAATTTACTTCAATAAACGTTTTGGCTAAAAACTCATTGCCCCATCAGCTTGTGGTAGATTAACCTGTGCGTTAAGTTTCAGCAATGTCTTAGTGTCCTGGAAAAAATTATCTAGTGGATGATATAGTTTTGTCTCATAGACTGTAGAGTCTAACGATTGCTGCTGTTTTCTTTACAATACGTCGACATTCTTCTGTTACTTTTTTTAATGAACCAGGGATCCAATAATAGTTAAAACTGTATATGTGGGAAACAAACCACAGAAAACTTATTAGTTGTGAGTTATGCTTTCAAAGTTTATATATGTGAATGGTAATCACCTACAATATTGACCAGCAATTCGTCCAGAGTAAACTGACCTTCATCGGAATTCTGATCGAGATAAATCCGAATCTGCCTGGTGTTCATTTCCTAACATGATTTCGATATAATTTAGTACACCTTCTGTCATCGATATTCTCTCCATATTTCTTTAATTCTTATTTTGTTTAGCGTCTTGAATCTACGTCAGTAATCCATCTATGTTGCCAAATTTTATTTGTTCCCTTCTGTTTAATGACAATTTCATCAGGCTATCAAATATTCTTTTCTTTCTACTTTTATTAATAATGACTTTCTTTACCAGATAATTTCAACTTAAGCAGCCACATTATATAATGCCGGATTGAACAGGATCGATAAGTGTTTAGATTATGCCTCAGCTATAATAATTGTTCATTCCCCATTGAATTTGTAACACTCGTTACGAGCATAGTTATCAACAATCTCTAAGGATTTAAACATGAGAAATTATAATAAAAAGAAATAGCTTTGAAGCTAATATCAAGAGCATCAAGTGTTTCTTAAGAACGCAAAGTATTTGCCTCTTTACATTAGTTAAATATATACTTTACCATTTTTAGCGTGATATAATAAGGTTAGAAAACCCTATCTGCCAAATGTATACAACAGGAAATACTGATAACAAGATATATCTATATATAAATAGGCAACGACAAAACGATTAGGTACCATTTTCTCCTCTGTCTCTCAACCGATTTTCTTCATTTTTGTTTTGTTTAGTAGCTACTGACGAATTTCAGTGCAGAATGCTAATATTAATTTATAATATTGTTTCATTCATAAAATAAGATATAATAAAAATTCATTATTTACGTCCATACTGACAACGTCAAACAACTGACCGCCTATTTGTTCTGTGGTGGTGCCGCCGCCAGACGGTCAAAACTCAAAACAGTGAAGAATTATATATGAAGGGAGCGATCGTTAGATATTTTCTTAGAGCATGTTCTTCTGGAAGTGGCATGGAAGCGTTGTTATTGTTTAGTGGTAAAATAGTCAATGTAGATGTAGTAGATCATATTAAATATTCTGTTTTTAATGTCAATTTAATTATTTGATTAATATATTATTATCACAACCTTCCTGAAGTTGTTGTGTAAAAAAATGTCAGACAGCGGACAATAGAGAATGTATTAAATATTTAAGTTCTTCTAGGGTTGTTGGTCCTCTCTTTTCTTTAATATTCCTGAACTGGATTGAAACCGCAAATGACGAAAACTTTTAGGTTGCAAAGAACAAACTTCCAATTATTATATCGAATATTTTGCCAGGAGCGGTTCCAGCCAATTCCAGTCATTCATTTGTCAAAACTATTTAGAATACCGATACCTGTTTGATTACATTTTTATTTTCTTTTTATTTCAACAGATTTGTCAATATGAGTGAACAATTTTGGTCATTACCTACATCTACTTCTCCGATTTCTCCACAACTCTGTTTCTTATACAAATATACTTTTTATACAATTTCATGAAATAGGGTCGAATTTCGACCACTGGGCGACCACTAGTTAGTAAGAATAGAGCTTTAATGGAAAGGAAAATTATGGAATCGTACTAAAAATAGTCTACACAAAATGAACTGGCAAGACCAAAATGTTACTTAAAGAGGAATATACTACAATAAACGAAAAATGTTAAGCATTGAAGAAATTGGAACACCTTCTACAGACGTACATGTATCATCAGATTCTGTCGAATTAACATCAAATACAGAACTTCAAAATCAATTAGTCCGGAACTATTTTTAATTGTCAAACAATATTAAAATTTACATAATAGGTAAACTAATATCACAATTTATTACAACATATTCTTGAATTAAATCGACAAATTAATCGACAGAGATTTCTTGAGAAGGGATCAAAACGTCTAATCACTAGATAATTATTTTGCAATATACTTTCAAACATATTATACAGTAAAACTAGTTGACAACAGCCGTGCTTTTTTCAGTTAAGAGATTTTCTACAAAAAAGAAATGTACTACAATTAAATTCTCAATTATGTAACTTATCTGTTTCACAGAGAGAGAAGAGAAAGAGAGAGAGAGAAACTCATAGGTGTAGAAAAAACCCAAATGAACAATCAAAATATATAAAAAATTAACAAAACTCATGTTACAGAAAACGACATTATTCAAACAGAAAATATCAGGGAGCCACTAGAAATACGTTTTATCATCAACTGAAACGAACTTTTAGGCAAAGTTGTTCTGAATATGGACTTAAACGCTATGGATAATAAACAGTTCTGTGTTTTATTGTGGGAGTATGAAGTCGGCATATATGTATTGTAACTTTAAAAAATTCCGCCATATTGGCTCAAAGAAACTCGTCATTTTCGTCATGAAATGAAGAGATTTTTTACTTGCCGCTCTGAACGGTCAACAACATTATAAACCTAGAGTCACCCATCTGCTTTTACTCGAGCAGTGAAAACGTATCCACTTAAGGAAAGAACAAACACTAAAAGTGAGATAAACCTAATAAATCTCAACAAATCTTCCAAAGGGCTCTCTTTTTAATCCCAAATTTCTCATTTTACTGCTCTATCCTTTTCCCAGAAATAATTATACGGACCTTCGGAACTTCTCTAGCGTAAAGAAGGGCCAGGCGCAGCTAAAAGGCCATTAAATGAAAACTATCTGAAATTTGAAATCCAAGTGAAACTGTCCTCTGTTCGCTTCCAGTCCAAAAGGAGACCAACGGAATGAGCAGGCACGCACGCATTGACGAAGTAGAGTTTAACTTCTCTCGGTTAGTTCATATTTCAGGAAAGGGTTAACGTAGGGATGATCGATATTAGAAAAACATCGATGTTGACATCGATGTTAACATCGAATCAAAAGTATCGATGTACAATAAACATCGAAAGAAAAACATCGATGTTTTAGGACATCGATGTTTTAGTTAGGTGGCAAAATAAAGAAGCTATTTTATTTATTAACACGACCTCGACCATTGAAAGTAAAAGTCGAGACCTAGGTGGTATCCCTTTTTATTACATATTTATATTATACTTTGTAATCATATACCTAATAGGAATTTGTTTTTAATTTTCTTTAAAAACTTGAAACGGCAAGAGGTTTATACGTAAACTTATCAGAACAACGGAAAACGTTCCTAAAAGTGATTCGGAAAATTGGCAGAGAAACATAAGCATTACAAAATTTCGGGAAAAACTGTTGGCCATCATTACTAAGAACCAAATGTCTTAAAAATCTCAGATTTCTCAACAGAAGCCTGAATTTCAGAACGTTGTAGTTGGAAAATGAGGTCACTGTGTTCTATGTCACAAGCATGATTGTGAAGAATTTGGTAGATTGCACACAGAAAACAAGACTAATTCAACAATGTGCAAATGTGATACTTACAATCATTATGTGTAACTTATTCTATTGTAAGCAATGGCTGTAATCTATTAACTTCATCCACAGAATAGATTATTCTGTGCTTTAACTTTATTTCTCACAGCACACAATCTACTATACCTAATTCCCGCTAGATGGCCTAGACTGCATCGATGTTTATTCTTATAACATCGATGTATCGATGTTATCGATAACTTAACATCGATGTCAAAACATCGATGTTTTCGCGCTAAACATCTATGATTATTCAACATCGATGAATATCGATCATCCCTAGGTTAACGTCGCTGGCGGTGGAGCAGTTACTGACTTTATCGGCTTCATTCTTTAGAACACGAAATTAAATGACACTTACGAAAATTATCACAATCTACCTTATTGCAACAGTTTCAAAAACAGTTTAATCTAAATAAATTTTTGCCTCACAAAAAATTAGCCCATATTAAGTACTAATAAAGAATACACTAATGGTGTCGACTGAGCAATATCAAAATTTGTGTTGAAACGTAGGCCTTGTAATGCATTGTTTGAAAATTATGCTTTTATTCAATATTCAAGGCTTTTTCTGTTAAACTTCGATAAGTAGTTGCCACTAATTCATTTAATCTCTCCCTGAGGATTAGCTGAGAAAAACTATGTCTGTGGATTTCTCAACTAGTTTTACTGTATAAATGTATATGTCTGAATGTTTATTGCAAATTAGTTATCTGGTGATTAGACGTTTCGATTTCGATCCCTTCTCAAGAAATGTCTGTCGAGCATTGTTTTTTCGAATAATTTTTTGTAATAATTTGTGATATTAGTTTACCTGTTACGTAATTATCAATGTTGTTTGGCAATTATGAAGAGTTCCAGACTAATTGATTTTCAGGTTCCCGATTTGATGATCATTCAACAGAACCTGATACATCGACGTCTATAGAGGGTGTCCTAATATCTACAATGCTTAACAATTTATTCTTTAAGTTATGTTTATGTCTTGCCAGTCCATTGTTAACCGACTTCCAAAAAGGAGGAGGTTATCAATTCGTCGTCAACTTTTTTCTTATGTATGACCAGCGATTATTCAATAGCGGCTTGGGCAATTTTAATGATTTGAACTGCATTATATTAAGGAACATTACTGAATGGTACCATACAATTGTCTATAACATGAGATTTACGGTTTTCCAGAAAATCAGCAAACAAAGTAAATGAAGGACTAGATTTAAGTGAATTTCAATGAACCTTCTCTGTTTTCTCTAAAACGGCTCAAGCAATTTGAATATTATAAATTGTATTCTACAAAGATATGTTACAGCTTGATTCCGTATAATATACCATTTTGCTGAAAATCGGAAAAAAAGTTAAAAAAAATGTATACATCATTTTTCATCGTAAATTTATCTAGTTTAAATGTCAAGATATGCCATGAAATAATATCGTCAGGGTGTTTGTAATGGTTTTCATGTTGATTCATTTGAAGTCAGTTTCTTTTAGAGACGAAAAGTTACGGGGCGTATAGTCGCATAAAATGGCAGAAAATATTCCATTACTTTATCGAACCGAAAATTTGTTATATCGGCGCACTCTTCTATATAGTAAGTGTGTGGGTGCGTTCTTGTGATATTAGGTGGTACATAAGCAGTTGCATACATAGGATAGTTGAAATATAAGGTGGAATTGAAATAGTTATACAAGGTATTTCAAAAATTATTGTATTGCGTGGCACATAAATATTTCCGTATACAAGATTATTGAAATAATGGTCAAGCTTAATTATTGTTATTCCGGGTGTATCAAAAATTTGTTATATAGGCATAAGTAGTTACGATATTTTAATTATAGGACGGAGTTTAATATAATTATAGACATAGATTTAGAAGCAGTTGCATATACTGGGTTCTTGAAATAAATGGTGGGGTAAAGTTCTGTTTATAAAATGTGGTTCAAAAATGAGAATTTTGTAATATAGGGTACATGGGTACATAACCCGTTGCATAAATGGAATACTAGAGATATGGATGGAATTAAGATCATAGGTATACAGGAATAATTTAAACAATAGAAAAATAGAAACAGTCAATAGTGTGGAGAGAATTTATACTTATACAGAGTGGGTTTAAAGATATCATGACCGTTGCAATATTGTGTTGAGTTGAACTATAGTTTTACAGGGTGGTTCAGAAAATGATTAACGAAAATAGGAATAACAGTTATTTCGGTATAGTTATATAGTGACTAATACACAGAATCAGATAAAGTTTGGATGCAATATAGAGTAAATTAGAGTTACACTTATAGGAAGTGGTCTAAGTAATAAACTAAAGAAAAAAGTTTAAAAATATTTGGAAAATATAGAAAAAGAATAAAAATTAGGGAGGGTGAAAGAGAGAGAGTGAGAGAGAGAGATAAGAATACGCTAAATTTCCCAATAGAATTGTACCTAAAATTAGATAAAAAAAGAAGATATGTCATAAAATAGTTATGGATTGTACACGGTTTCTAAACGGTTTTTATTTTAAGTCAGCTGAAGTCGGTTCTTTTTAAAAATAAATTGTATGTATACCATTTTTAGTGCAATTGCATTATTTTCCTTTCCATTAAAGCTCTATATTTACTAACATCAATTTCTTATCACTTTTTCTTGTTGTAGACATTGGCATTCTCATATCATGCAAAAAATGGTACAGTATATATTAAACTATTGTAAAGACACAAATACTTTTAAAAAAATACTTCATGCTCTTGATATTAGCTTTAAAGTTATTTATTTTTATAGTAATTTGAATCCTTAGAGATTTCTGATAACTATGATGTTAACGAATTATACAAATTCAAGGGTGACTGTGCAATTATTACAGCTGAGGCATAATCTAAATACTTATCATTCCTTTTCATTCCGGCATTATGCAGTGTGTCTACTTAAGTTGAAATGATCTGGAAAAGAAAGAAAAAACTCTTGTAGGAAGAAAAGACTATTTGATAGCCTGATATAATTGTCATTATATATGGCACTGAGAACTGGGTCCTAAACAAAAATGAACAAAATAAGATTCTGGGAACATTGATGGAATATTGGCGCAGATTCAAGGAACTAGAATCAGAATTAAAGAAATAAGGAGGATTAGAGTTGAGTTATATTTCCAAAATGATTTGCAGACTTTCAAATGTGTTTTAAGGAAAGGAAAAAGCCTTTACAAGATTGAACCTGCTTTCATAAAAAGTGATGTCCACTAAGTCAACATACTGAAGCCGCAAGATGCTCACAAACTTCTTACAAAATACTTTAGAGCTACTTGGAAGTCTCTACAGGAATTCAGTTTTTATGCAACTATTCTTTCTAGTGAAATTCCTGAATCAGAGTATCCAAGTCAGAAAGGAAAAAACTCACTGGCAGACGTGGAAGAAACCTGCGAATTTATTGAAGAAAAAATAACTTAATGTTGTATTCTTTTGTTAATAAACCCATTCCAAATTAATACTTGGTATTCATTTCACAACAGTTTGGTATCAAATCTGGCAAAAATCCAACTGTCAGTATCAAACACGGCATTCTCCATTTATTTTTCTCAGATTTTCAAAAACGGTTAAAAATTTGGGTATATTCACCTTAAAATCGGATGCAGTAAAAATTTTCTTTAATTACAATATATGCTCACTTTAAGATAAACAATAATAAATGCATGGTAATTTTTTGGCTTTTACGAAAAAGTGAAAATGGTAGAGAATTGCCATCTTTGATATTAGACCCCTCATTTATTTAAATTTGAAATTCTTGTTAAAAAAGTAATTAACTCCCCCGTCCCTAATCGTAACACTATACGTCTAATTATTAACCGACGTCCAAAAAGGAGGAAGTTATCAATTCGTCGCCTTTTTTTTTTTTGGTTTTTTTTTTCGTATGTATGTTACCTGATTTCTTCTCCTGTGGTGAACCGTTTTGAATGAATATGGTCTTGTTTAATAGAGTATATATCCGGATTGGTGAAACTTCAAATTTTGGATAACAATTCTATTGGTAAAGTTATAAAATTTGTGAATGTACACATGCGTGCATGGAAATCAACCAATATCCCTAATATTTTAGTCGAATTTTCGATAACTCCTTATGGATGTGTATAGTTATTTAACGTTAATCTATTAAGGAAGATTCTTGGGTAATCTCATATAATTTTCTGTGACGTACAACTTGCAGTTTGGCAGAAAATCGCCGAAAATTCCAAAATTCTTATCAAAAATTTCATCGAGATGACATAACGGACATTTCCTCATAAATATTTTAATTCCAACGTAATAATGCGGTAATTTTAGGCACTGGAAGTTTCAATTGCGAATTTGAAAATTTTCTATGTACATCTGAAGCATATAGGTAGTAAAGCATAATATTTTCGGCTCCATAAAACAATGAGTACCAAGCTCGTTTTGTTTGTATACCAGGCAAATACCTATTTAAATGCAAATTTTTCCATTTTGCGAAGACGGTGCTTTTGGTTGTGACATTCTCTCCCTGCCTAATAGAAAATTTAGTCACAACACATGTCAAACTATAATCTGCTATTTGGTGCGTTAATACACAGGGTGTTTAGTTAAAGCAAACAAAATTACAAAATAAAGTGATGGGAGTTGCATTTATATGATATTGATATATAGGACGGTCTAGAATGATAGGCAGCCGTATATACAGGATGTTTGGAATATAGGGTGGACTGGACGTTTGATGGTATAAAAATGTTGGAAAAAATGTGAAAATAAAATTATATAAGGTGATTAAAAAACTGCTATATGATGTGGACATAAGCAAATCATATACAAGATGGTTGAAATATATGCTAGAGTTGAATTATATTTATACAGTGTGATTAAAAAAATATTTCTTTTATAGCTCATAAAAAGTTGCATAAAGTGTGGAGAGGTATTAATGTTACACAGGGCGATAATATGGGGCAGCCCACAAGGAGTTGTATACTATGGTTGAAATATAGGACGCATTTGACTCCGTAAATATGGGATAGATTCTACTCCGTTCTATAGTTTAAAAATGTATGCTTGTGAGTGGGAAGTCGTATGTACAGGATGGTTGGTACCTACGGCGGAGTGGAATTATCTATAGTTATACAGAGTTGTCAAAAAAGTTGAAAAAAGTTTACATGGCGTAGTCCATAAAGCATAAATATATGTTGGGCTTATTAAGTCAACGCGTACGCGTACATTTTGTTGGTACAGATTTACCTGTCAATTTAAATGAGAAAGTATCATTGTGTAATGTTGAGGCTTTCGATGTTACCTGGTTCAGTCTATTAAGGTTATACATACAAAATAAAAAATAAAGAATGAAAACTATCTGGGTTAAAAAAACTAAAAAGTTGAAAATAAAACATTTAAAAATATATATAACCGAATTCTACCTATAACTAAAAAGCTAAAAATAATTATAACAAAATACAACTCTAGCAAATAAATAACATATTCAGTGTTGTTAGGTACCTACCCAGGAAGTAAAAAATGTAAACTAAAAGGTGCTCATTCTGTACAAATTAATTACCTACCAATTTAGTATATTTTTGAATCCATCGGTTCTACGGCATTAAAATAAACATAGTAAATTATAATTATTAAAGAGAATTTTTTATTGTTTTGTTAAGTTTGTTAATATTAAATATAATATTTAATATTTTTATAATATTTTTATTTATTTACTTTAACTCACAATTCCTTCACAAATATAACAAAATTAACGTAGATATACAGAGTATTCCATCTCAAGCGAGCCACCTTGAATATCTTGGTTATTTTTAAAACTATTGCAATAAGAGAAAAACTAGTCGATTTTTGTTTGGAGGGGGAAATTTTTTGACGTGAATTAGCGCTTTTGAAAGCCCTTTTTATGGACTATACCCTCATAATATTTTTTTATTGCAATTACTGTTCATGTAACAAAAAACGGACTTAGTAGTAAAACCGGATCATTAAATTAAAAGTTTTTACTGCATGGAAAAGTATTAAAAAGGAGTTCTTTTATAGTACGCTCTTAAACCATCCTGTTTTACTGTCGCACCCTGTAATAACACACAATACAAGAAAAACATTAAATGTAAACATTCATTTATTTTGCATTATTTTTTGCTGATATTTACTGCAAGTTTACTTATCTGTTCTTACCTTTATTCCATCTTTTGAAGCATTGTACATTTATCTGTCAAGTTATTGCTTTACTGATTTGTTGAAAATTTAAAAGATAATTATGGTATACACATTGCAAAAACGTTTCGAGCTGGTAAGTCTTTACTACTAAAATCTAAATTGTGCTCGATTTGCTGCAAGGGTTTTTAACCAAAACCATCCCGAACGTAACGGTCGTCATAAATACGTATTGGAGTTGATTTTAAAATCATCTCATTGGAATTGTAAATGATGAAGAGGTAGCTGTGGCTACATTGGGCCATGTCCAACTTATACCAAACAGGCAGTCTGTCCAATAAATCTCTGCAGCTTCCGGTATTAGCAAAACTAACGTTTTTAGAATTTTGCTTAAGTACAAATTCCATGCCTATAAAATAAAATTACTTCATGAATTGAATGAGGATGATTGTGATCGAAGGCAAGAGTTTTGCGAAAATATGATCCAGAGTATGATCGAAAACCCGAATTTCTTGTACACTGTTTGCTTTTTGGATGAGTGCAGTATTTTACTTCATGGGTAAGTGCACCGACATAACTGTAGATTTTGGAGCGATACAAATCCTCATTTATTTCGAGAAGCTCATAGTCAACATCCGATAAACCTAAACGTTAGAGCAGGAATTTTGGAAAATCATCTAATTGGACCCCTGTTTATTCCTTGTAATTTAAATGGTGAAATTTATCATAATATAATGGAAAATGAAATTAATGCATTAATAATAGAAAAATTAGAAAATGATCCTCTACTATATGAAGAGCAATTGCATTTCCAAAAAGATGGAGCTCCTCCTCACTACGCAGCACCAGTTCGTCAATACCTCGATTTACCCTGGTCGCTGGATTGGAAGAAGAGGTCCTATAGAATGGCCTTCCCGATCACCTGATCTGAACCCTTTGGATTTTTTTTGTGGGGACATGTTAAAACCAAAATTTTTATTATTCAGCCTGAGAATTTGGACGAACTACGCCACCGAATTATAACAGTGTGTCGTCAGATAACACCGACTATGCTGAAACATGTCAGAGACGGCTTTCAGTTAAAGTTGTACTATTGTATGAAAGTCAATGGAAGACACTCTGAACATTTGCTTTAGAGGCATTGTATTGTAATTTGATTTCATTTTTTTTAATACTCTTTTATTATTACATGTACAGAAATTGCAATAAAAAATTTTGTTACGACGGTATAGACCATAAAAAAGGCTTTCAAATATCTTATATCTCAAGATCATTGAACTGGCCTGCTTATGTTGAATGCGCGCAAGCGCTAATTCATCTCAAAAAATGTCCCCCTCGAAACAAAAATCGACCTATTTTTTTTAGTGCAATAGTTTTGAAAATAACCAAGACATTCAAGGTGGCTCGTTTGACATGAAATACCCTGTATATCAATAATAATGACCATAGTTAGATATACAGTGAGTAAATGTCTGCTCATAGAAGGTGAAACCTTTGCATGGGGATTACAGATATTCATATTGAACACAAACTATCCGACTTTTAAAATACAAATATAGATATAAAGTTATATTATTAGGATTTATTATATCATGAACTTCTTTTCTTTGAAAAGAAAAACGACTTTACCTGCTTTTTAATTTCCGAATAAAATTATATAGTCTATTAGCAAGATAATTACACCCTGTCTGCCCTACTGCTTTTGAGGCGAATTTAGTTTTTGCAACATCATCGATTTTTTGACTTGTGTTATAATTCTGTTGAACATATTCAATTTCACGCTTATTTTTGTATAATTATTCAACACATTTTAAGAAGTATATTTGCCTTAGGTCCAGAATTTTATACATAGGTTAGATTTATAAAAGTTATTTTAAGGTTTTTTTCTGTACAACATTTATGAATTTTAAACGTGAGGTGGCAATTCCTCTCAAAGCGACTATGCAATACGATAGTCTATTTTCTAAGAAACGGTACAAGCTGTGCTATTGAAAAAATATGGGACTTCTTAGCGATCCCCGCAAACAGGATCGAGTATAAACAGTCGAAATTCCTTAATCCGTTTGCGAGTAACCGCTGAACAAACATAAAACAAAACATTTTTAAAAAATATATAACCGACTTGTACCTATAACTAAAAAGCTCAAATAATTATAACAAAATACAACTTTAGCAAATAAATAACACATTCAATGTTATTAGGTACCTACCCAGGAAGTAAAAAATGTAAACATCAAAAAGGTGCTCATTCTGTACAAATTAATTACCTACCAATCTAGTATATTTTTGAAGTCGGTGCCAAGCAAATCTAAAATCCTTCATTGCTTACTTATCTACTAATTCATCAAACTTGATTGTTGTTGCCCACGGACAAGCATAAATTTGTTAGCTGCCTCCTGTAAACTATAGGACGGAGTAGAATCCATCCCATATTTATGGAGTCAAATACATCCTATATTTCAATCATAGTATATAACTCCTTGTGGGCTACCCCTTAAATTTATTCATTTTTAATATTTGATATTATCGCCTGTGTAACATTAATTCCTCTCCACAGTTTATGTAACTTCTTATGGGCTATAAAAGAAATGTTTTTTTAATAACACTGTATAAATATAATTCAACTCCAGCATATATTTCAACCATCGTGTATATGATTTGCTTATGTCCACATCATATAACAGTTTTTTAATCACCCTATATAATTTTAATTTCACATTTTTTCTAACATTTTTATACCACCAAACGTCCAGTCCACGCTATATTTCTGTATATACGGCTGTCTATGGACCACTATCATTCTACTCCGTCCTATATTTCGAACATCATATAAATGCAACTCCTTCTATTACTTTACTTAATGTTTTTGTTTGCTATAACTAAAGACCTTGTGTATAAGCGCACCAAATAGCAGTTTAAAGTTTGACATGTGTTGTCACTGAATTTTCTATTAGGCCGGGAGAATGTGACAACCAAAAGTACCGTCTTTGCAAAATGGAAAAATTTGCATTTAAATAGGTATTTTTCTGGTATACAAACAAAACGAACTTGTTACTCATTGATTAAGAAGCCGAAAATACTATGCTTTACTACCTATATGCTTGAGATGTACATAGAAAATTTTTAAATTCGCAATTAAAACTCCCACTGTCTAAAATTACCGAACTATTACGTTGGAATTAAAATATTTGTGAGGAAATGTCCGTTATGTTATTTTTATGAAATTTTTGATAAGAATTTTGGAATTTTCGGCGATTTTCTGCAAAACTGCAAGTTGCACGTCGCAGAAAAGTATATGAGATCACCTAAGGATCTTTCTTAATAGATTAAACGTTAAAAAACTATACACATCCATAAGGAGTTATCGAAAAATCGCCTAAAATATTAGGGATATTGGTCGATTTCCATGCACTCATGTGTTCATTCACAAATTTTATCACTTTACCAATAGAATTCTTATCCAAAATTTGAAGTCTCACCAATCCGGATAACCTCCTCCTTTTTGGAAGTCGGTTAAAAAACATATATACAAAGGAATTGAGAACCTTCCTTTTTTGAAGTCGGTTAAAATAATCAATACTATTTTCAAATTAGAGCCTTAAAATTTTCAAAGCAAACATTTTCGAAAAGTGGAATTTACCATAGCTATGTGATTAGATTGTATGATATTTTGAACTTTACCAAACTTTTTACTGCTTTTAATTATACTAAAGAACTTACTAAATGTGATAGATCATTTGCGGATGTTGATGTTTAATAGTTTTTTAACATACTTCTTCGGAGCGGCGAGATTCATTAAGACCTGGCGTGTCTATAACAATCCCGAAAGAGACCGGAGGTTTTTCGGATTTATTAATCATTTCTTTCACGTTTTTGTGGAAATTGGAAGAATCTTGTAATTGAAAGAGTGTTTATCTTCTCCTCACGTTTTTTCTACGGTCTCGTGTTTTTTGGGTAACATTTCATTAGGTGTCGTTTGAACTTACAACGCTATTAGGGATTTGTTCGCTAATTCATTTGCTTTGAGAGAATTCTATATGTTTCGTGAACATTTTAGTGATATGTGAAGGAAATGTCAATCTACGTATAATACTGACTTCAGGTTATACGATGTGTTAACGGTATGAATGCAACTATTTTGAATAACAGTTCTGGTGAAAATAAATCAAAAACCGTATAACATTTTTTAGAGAGTTATAATTTTATAAAAAAATTACATAAAGTTTCTAATTTCACACTGTATTATTGTTGAATAAATATTAATACAACAATAATACAGAAAAAGAGAAAAAGAATTTCAAGTACATATATTAATTTTCACTCAAAATTTTGCTATCAAATTTGCAATGAACTGTCAAACTTAAGTTGTAAGACCATTAATGTTAATAAAAATAATCTAGGTAAAGTATTAGTTAATAATAAATGTAAAGCCAATAAATTGAAAAATATCAGGTGTTTATAGAATCATTTGCAAAAATTGTAAAGCTGTTTATGTTGAACAGAGTGTTAGAAGCATAAATTGCCGTTTAAAAGAAATAATCATCAACAATCATTTTATTGACTTTAGATAATGTCAAAATCATTTATCAGGAAAGTAAAAGCAAAAGATTAAATTTACTCTGCAACTTATTCGGTTCCATCGCGTCAGAGTTCTTTTCTAACTTGAAAAATGACAGAATTCAACAAAATCAACCGTGGTACCTGTTAAAACCCAAAAATAAACACTGAATAAACTTACACATAGGGTACAAACCTTCATATATGAATAGTAAACCCTTCTAACCTCAAACCCCGAAACCTCACAACCTGAAAACACGACAAGGCCTTAATCTAAAACTTCAAAACCCTGAAGCTGAATAACGCTAAAAAGCCTCAGAACTAGGGCCGGCATTAATAAGAGTGAGATTGACGTCACTTGGAGCCTCAGACATGAGCGGCGAGACTCTGAACCACGGTCGAAACTCATAAACTTCTGCTCCCAATTCCACACACCCTGGATAAAGCTAAATCTCTAAACTCGAGTTCCCACACTCACACAGCCTAAGAGCAGTTAGATTTCTAAACTCGGGCTGCCAAAACCACATACCTTGGGCACAGCAAACCTAGTATCAAAGCTCACCTTAGAAACTCTAACAATCTCTTGTTTTAGGTAGGGTATGAGGGTGTGGAAGCTTATTTCCATGAATACCGCCAAAAGCCTGTGTGATGGAAACCTAAATCTTGCTGCGCCCATGTTACGCTTTGCCGAGGATATGTGGGTTCTGATGCTTAAGTTTATGAGTTTCGGCCAGTGGCTTCTTTGTTGCTCATATGTGACGATCGAAGTGATCGTTAGGCTAAAGCACACTAATAAAACGCGACGCGAGGCCTCGTGTCGACTCCCGAGGTGCATCGTGCAAATTATCAACACGCTATACCACTATACAATGCACCTGACAAGTTAACCTCAATGGAAATGTAGGGTTGTTTACTATAGATTTAATAAATAATGAGCCAGATAAAAAATTTAGGCGAATTTCTTTCAAAGACTTTCAGAAATTAAAAATTAAAATCCTCGTTATGCGTAAATTTTCGAATTAAAAAAAAAGGATTTGGTTTGACTCAACAAATGAGTTGCATATTCGGTTTCAGCGACCAAAAAACATAAGATAGGCTTAGCCAAGGAGACCTTTCGTTAATTTTTTTTGTGGTCCTATTTATTTGAATAAATGAGAAGTGTTCCAACATTATTCTCTTTAGAATATTGGTGTTTACTTCCAACGCACATGCTCAATATACATGAAACTAACCATAGCCTATGAACTTTTTAAGAATACCAATGGAAAATAGTAGATAGATTCACTTATTTATTAATCCCATTAAAGGCTCTGGATTCCCAATTTCAAACCTATTTTATAGTAAATTACTACAACACAATGTTACTATAGTAGGACATTGAACTATCATAGAACGAAATTTTAATAAAGCCTCATTTGCACATTTTTACAAACCAGGGATAACCATGAAATCATCGGCATTTAACACAAGTCTCAGTATCTGTGACAGTATTGCAATAGGAAAATTTTCACTAATTCGATTATGAATCTCACTAAATTTATCTTAAATAATCTCTACTATTGGACCTTTAAAATTAAGATAAACATATAAAAAAAACAACTTCAAAAACAGTATACGTTTCTGAAGATACAAATATGTTTATGTACAATAAATTTTTCTCTAAACAATATTCATACGCACGTTTGAATCCAACTTATGAAGACACACTGTATATAGAAATCAACTGAAAAGCTTCATCTTGAAGTTGATTGACTGACATTTATTTCGATTTATTTCCAATCAACTTTCATTTTATTACAAGTTTTAAGAATACAGCAAAATTGGATGTTGTTTTCAATTCTAATAAACTTTGTTTGATTACAGTTTGAGATATTATAATAAAATGAAGGTACCTCAATTTTGAACAAAATTGTAACCTTGCATATAGTTGGAAAGGTTACATAAATATTTATTATACAATTTTTAGTGCAATGGCATGAGTATGCAGTTTTTAATTTTAATTACTTCTATTTGATAATAATTTTACATATTAACAAAAATACAGATACTTCACTTTTAATCAAAATTCCTATTTGATGAGAAACCTCGTCTACAGTTAAAAAAGTGACTTGGAATGATTTACTCAAAAATTGCAGATATAATGTGCCGGGTTAAACAATGGGTGTCTAATAAACTTTTGACTTTAAATATAAAAAAACTAAATGCGTTGCGTTTGCGCCTACTATTAGAGGATTGACAATTTAAATACTAGCGACTCCACCAAAGTTTACTATATAAGAAATTCGCTATAATTTTTTGCCCGATTTTCTAAGAAAAGGTACAAGCTATGTTATTGAAAAATTTTTTTCAATTTATCCCATGTTCCGAATAGAAAATTTTCCATATTTTTCATACTAGCGACTCCACCAAAATTTACTGTATTGGTAAAAAAGTTTTTCCCCATTTTCTAAGAACCGGTACTATGTTATTGATTAAACTGTGGGACCACTTTGCGATCCCCGGCAACAGGTATATACGGTTGAAATTCTTTCAGCCGTTTGCGACCAAATCTGATACGACCACCTACTGAAAAGAATCAGATTCAGGGTGAAAATAGTGAATATTGATTTCATGTGGTTATTGTAATTTCTAATCATAAACAAGATCGAACAAATGAACACTTATATTGCGCACAAACCAATTATATAACCAAGGAAATGAAGTCTGGAACTAACATTAAGACAGCCGCAAAATGAGGCTCAGCTTTGTGACAAGACGTGACGTATTCGCATATATTTACGTGGATTACAAATACTCGCCATGACTCAAGTCACGAAGCTGAGTCTCATTTTGGGGCTGGCCTAAAAGTAAATGCACGCAATTTTTTAAATATTTCAATTAACAGATTTTTGATGTTATCAGTGAGACAATATTGTGGATTTGCAAATGCAGTGTTTACTAAATAGATTCTATATCTTCAGCTTTGTTATCACAGCAATTTGTCAATTATTTGTATCACAATTATGCTTTCTGTCAAAGTAGGGTGAATTCGCAATATATCTTAAATACACCCATTTCCGTAACAAATAGATAATAATCTTTATAATGGGAAATCTATGTAAATACAATTATTTCCAATAAAAGTAACAAGAGTTGTTGATAACGTTTGATTAATGTGGCTATAATTCTTGTTAAAACAACGCTTACAATTTAGATCAATCATTTAATTATTCGATTGTTAGTTAATTAAATTGTATATTAGGTTCGCACGCATACTAATGCAACGTATACAAATCATTATGATTACAGTAATTACGGGTCATGTATAAATAGATGGTACGATCGAATCGAGTGTGTGAAACTATATTGAGACGGTTTAAGTATTGATTTTCAATCAAATTGTGGAAAAGAGAATAAAAAGCACATCGAACAGTATTTGAGGAATCAATTTATGTGTGTTGCACACAAGGTAAAAATACTAGTTCATAAATGTTTTAAATTATGAGGCTGAAAGCAACCTCAAAAAAGTTCGTTTCTGGTGGATGATCTAGATACCCCAAAATCCACAATCAGTGATATTACAACTGTTACAGTCAGATAGAATAATTTCTTGAACTCAATTTCTCAGTAATGTGGTAGTTGTTTTAGCTCAAGAATGAAACAACACGTTTTGCAGGAAATTTTATTAATATGAATTTAATAATGATTTAATGTTTTGTTCTTGCTATAGCACTGTGTTCCAAACAACTTGAACTTCGTAGGATTAACTGTGCCAGAATCTGTTGATGTTGCTGTATAGTGCAACAGTCTCCTTTCCATCAAACGCTCAATGGGATTCAAATCCGATGAAGGCAGACGCCACCGCAAAATATGTTTCTTGTCCAGAGGTCGACAAGCAATATGGTGACGTGCAGATTCTTGATTGTGGATGACCATCTAGATAAAACAATACCTGCTACCTGCAATAATAGCCCTTCAAACAGTTACTCCACCAATCAAAACAGAAAATGAAAGGAGAAATACAAATATAATTATTAATAATTTTAAAATGTACATTTTATTCAATAGTCTTACAACAAAAACGAACCCTTCTCGAAATTAAGCATCTACAGCAAAAAATGTCTGCCACAAAAAAACATTTGCCGAATTTTGTGAACCCAGGATTGATGGTGAAAGAAGTTTCGACAAGCTCCAGTTCTTTTCGAGAAAGGAATAATATACGTTAGAACGACAGAATTATTATTTGGATATTCGAGAGCGAATGCGACAGCCATATACAAGGTGTTTCTCAAATAAGGTTCCAAACTTCTGCTGTGTATAGAACACATTAAAATAAACCAAAAAGTCCCGATTAACATGAGCTCTAAAACGCATCCTTAGGAAATTGTATGCCCTTAAAATGGCTCAAACAATATTGTTTTTTTTTCTATTATTGATAAAACATGAAAAAAATCACAACAATCTGTTTACCATGGCAAATAAAAGACTGACGTCGACATAACGCTTAACAATTTAATTTGTTGATAAACTATCAATTTACCTTTGCAATCTTTAACTAATTAAATATACAACATTATTGCAAATCATAAAATGAAGTCATATAAATCACGGAAATGCACTTTATGTACGGCCGTGAGGCTAAAACTGCATAAAAAGCGAAACTTTCTTCTCTACAGATATTTCACAGGATCCTTCAACTTTTAAGAGAAAATGGTTCATTCCAACCAAGGTGTGGGATACTTTAATTTTCCGATCACCACTTTTACTAATTAATACCACTGCAAAGCTGAATTGACAGTTTATTAAAATCTAAATTGTTAAGCATTGTGGCAATGTCAGTTTTTTATTTGTCATGGTAATTAGATTTTTGTAATTTGTGGCCTAATAACTTAAAGTGCAGAGTAATTTTCTAACCCAATTTACTCGAAAACCATTGGAAATATCGATTTGGGCAAAATCGTAAAATTATTAATATTTTATAAATGTGTTGAGAAAATTGTAAAACAATTGAAAAAAAAAATGGGCCGAAAACCCCCTTCACCAACCTAAATAAGACGCTTATGAGTTGCATGTCGGAAAACGGAGTTTAGCATATGTTATTTAATGTAAAAAATTATCTAAGACCCATACATTTTTTTTCTATTTATTGTCAATAACAGAAATAAACAGTTTTGTTTGAGCCCTTTTAAGGGCCTCTAACTTTCTAAGAGTGCGTTTTAGGGCACATGTTATTCGGAACTTTTTGACTTATTTTAATGAGTTCTATACACAGCAGAAGTTTGTAACCCTATTTACAACAGTTGTAGAATTTATTAGTCAGCTGAGATTCCTGTGAGTAATAAGTAGTTTATAGCCTAAGAAAAGTAGCATATTTATTGTGTATTTGTGTGAAAATAAAGAAGATTTATTTAAATTGTCTATCAGTTATTTTGATCCAAGGAAGTACATTGTTTAAGTTGAAAAGATTCAGTCTGGACTGCTAACCAGAAAATTATAAAAAAAGTAACTCGACTGCAGCAATCCTCAGAAGTAGTGGAAACTAGTGTTTTAAATCTCCGTAAAAAAAGTTAAGTAAACGGGAATAATAATCGAGTTTTTCTTCCTTTTTTTATTCTAGAGAATAAACATTAATTTTTTAAGATAGACAATTGCATTTATTAGGTACTAACTATAACCAGTAATTATTATTATTATTAATTTGAGTAAATACCTCACTGTTATCTAAGTTATTTGATCAGGTAGTTACTTATGATACAGTAAAATAATGCAAATTCAAGCACTTATTTTCTGTTTCGATGTATTAATTATCCATCATTAGACACATTGGTTGGTTTATCATAGAAATTATTAAATCATTTAATTTAATTATTATTTAATTTAATTAATTATATATGAAGTATTGGTAGGTGTGAATCCATTTATAAATGGAGTGAAAGTAATGGGTGACCAAAACGCACCATCTTTTTTACCTCCATTTATAAATTAAATTTTATTTATATCTTACTTAGCATGGTTGAGTATGCCAACAGAGAAATACAAATATACACTAAATGAATTGAATTTATATCTACTACAAAATTCAGTGTAATTTAAAAATTGAAAATAATAACTTTTTTAGGCCTTAAAACATAGTAAAAAAATACAAATCGTAAGTAATAAACAATGTGGTTATATTCTCAGTAGATGGAACAATGAAATTACCACTCGCTCCAATGTACAGGATAACTTTAATAAAGTAAGAAACATGTTAATATAAAATAATTATAACCCACTCTTTCTTCGTGCATATTTATAAAACACAAAACACAAAGTATAGAAATAACACAGAAAATAGAAAAATATTTCCCTGCCATTTATCTCATAAATCGCAAAACATAACTGGTGACGAAAAAAAAGTTCTAAAAATGAAGGTTTTTACAAAATTAAAATATCAAACTAAAACTTTAGGTCACGATATGCAAAATTAATTATTAAGTATGCAAAGTAAATAATATTTATATAAAAAATGAATTGTCACAAAAATAGCATAATAAAAAAATAATGAAAACTATATTACCGCATATTTGACATATATTAGCAAGGTCACGGATAGGATTCGAAAGCTTCTCCATAAACAAGAGGTGAAAACAGTCTACAGTCCAGTATCCAAAATATCACACAAGTGTTACCCACCCCGAAGGATACACAAAATGGTATTTCGTCCAAGGGTTTTTATTCCATTCCATACTTGTGTTGGACAGTATAGATCAGGGAAACAGCTCGATCTATAAACACTCGTCTATGTGAGGACAAATGTTGAAAACGTGCCTGCTTTCAAACTCTGCTGTAGCTGAACTTCACCAAGAAACGGGCCACCAAATCCTCTTCGACAGCTCATCTGTCATGGCCAAATCTTCGCAACAATTTCAACCGAGACAAAACTTTTGAATTTTAGCTCATCTGGGCAAGCTTGCATCCACACTTAAACACAAATCTCTGCAACAAAATAAATCACATTACCTACTAATAAAATTCGAGGAACATATTCAAAAATATCAACACAACCTTAAAACAATCCAAAATAATCGCATTAAGTACCTCCTACCCTTCTATTACCTGAAATTTCAGGGGCCAATTCAACGTCATTTACACACTGTATTTGTGAGAAAAAGACTAAACAAATGTAGTTGCCGCAAGGTAAGTAACATTTGTATATCTCCATGAAAAAGCCCCTTATAATTATGGACGAAACGTCGGAAAACTTTGTTTAAATGTTGGTTCATATAAATTAATTAATTCGAAAAAATGACGCGGTCCAAATCTGGAAAAAGAACATTCAACTATATCACCGCCTTCACACAATGTGTGATAAATAATAAGCCTAATTGGGAATTACATATTATTAAAATTTAAAAAACGGAAACAAATCGCTCTACAAGACTGATAAAACAGTTTAGATAAAATGAAAACTCTTTATTAGCTTAATTGGAAGTATATATGTATATTACTACAACAATTGACGCGAAAATAATCAAGAAATAATATGATGAATAAACGCCAACAATCGTATGTTAAGTATACTTCTATAAAGTTATTAATAGTATCTTCGATTACAGTTATTTAATAGCAGCTGCCTAGTTTTGTTGCAGTTTCCTTTTTGTTCATCAGTCATAAACATTTTGGACGCTAAAATGTTTTATTAATATTTTTGCCTTTGTTTGGTAGCATCTGTCACTTTGAATTCTATATTTTTAGAAAATATATGCTCCAAGATTACGAATTTTGATTTTGATTTCCACCTGATAAACAGTAGCAAACACAAAGTTGCACTTTTATAACATAATAAACAGCCAAACCCAAAACACACAAAAAAGCCTCTAATCAGAAGACAACCACATAATTCAGAAATAAAAGTGTACCATCAAATTACAATTTTCCATTAGTCGAAAGGGTGAGGGTGAGTGAACCACAGAGAAAAGAAATGGAAAAGCCAACGCCAACCAGCATTTTTATGGCTACCGTCCGTAAAACGACCTCTAATTGGAAATAAAATACTTGCCAGCAAAAATATGTGTTCTTTTCCCTTCGCGTATCGGAGCTAAATGGAAATAATTAATTGGAAACTGAATAAGTTTAATTGGAAGCCATTTACTTCTTCCGAATCGAAAGCCATCTATCGGTGTCACTTCTGTAGATACAAAGGCATATGGTACCTAACATAAAATAATTACCTAGATATATTGTCAAAAAATTACATAATGATCAATTTCGTCTATTCTGATAAATAATTGTACAATATCATTACTTTATTAATAACACTCGAATAGTCCCTGTTATTACCCAAAGAGACCTTGGATTAATTGTTTCTAATGAAATGGTCTGCTCATATTTCCAAAGTAACAAAAAAAGCCAACTCTATGGCATACATAATTTCTTTGATTTTTAAAAAATATGTCTCCTACTTTGCTTTGTAAAATATATAAACCCTATATACGTCCATCACTTGAATTTGCAGTTCCCGTATGGAATCCATATTTTGCTAAAGATATTCATTTACTTGAACAGACTCAACGTAGAATCACAAAACTGTGCCCTGCCCTTCGTAATTGTCCATACGAGGAATGCCTAAAGAAGTTGGGAATCACTTCACTTATAGACAGGCGATTACGTGGTGATCTTATTGAAACTTATAAGATTCTTCATGGTTTTTATTCGGTGAAAATAAATGTATTCACAATTAATCCGAACAGCCGTCTTAAAGGCCATAATTTAAAATTGTGCCCGGAAAGATTTTATAAATTGTGTCGACAATTCTTCATATCCAACCGAATCGTACGTCCATGGAATTCGCTGCCCTCCGAAATTTAGAATTTATATGATCGATATGTCACTATTATGACCATATAATTCAGCTATTTTTTCTTATTCAAATGGTATTCTATGTTGCATTTCCATAGGCAATTTTGCCGCCAACACTGCTTTTCATCTGATAATAATAATAATAATATGCTTGTAAAAACTCACTTACTTTAATTTCAACCCACATTTTTCATAAGTCTGAAACTCACTCTGGATTTGTAACATAGGCCTCCAAAATTTGACGGCTTTGTATTTAAAATAGATTACACCGGTTAATAGAGCAAAATGGAACTCATTTTCGGGCACCAATATACCAGCAAGTCAGTAACAGTTTGAAGATAACAGAGGTCTACAAAAAAAATTCTCTGTACTTCAAATGTAACATATGATATCCGAAGTATTTTTGCTTCCTGAACACGAATCTGCCATCTGATTTGGTCTATCACCCTTCAGTCTTCAGCAAATAGCTGAAAAGCTTCAGAAAAATGAAGACTTGTGAGATAGTCGAAGTTGCACATGTGATGTATAGGTTCCGATGTATTTTCAGATGCTGAACATGTTTTTGCTATCAAAACCGCTCCATCTCTCGTCAATCTTCAGAAAATCGCTAAAAACCTTCAGGAAATTGAAGACTTTGGAAGGCTAACCTGCACGTGCGACATATGGTTTTTGACGTAATTTTGTTTTGTGTTTTTGTGGCTAAATGGTTTTATCCCTGTTGGTCTTCAGAAAACTTTTCAGTCTTCGCAAAACCACTAAAAACCTGTGCGCTATATTCATGAACAGGTTTTGTGTTTTTTCGCTTCTCAATGTTATATCGGAACTAAAAGATATTAATCCTTTAGTTACCCCCGTGGCACCTCCACGTGCTGACGGTGGGCAAGTCGCAGTAAACGTAGGCCAAATTTTTAATATTGTTTAACTAGTCTTATTTCTTGTTGACTACCGCATTAAACTTTATTTTTGTTTTTACTTATTTATTTTTATTATTACTTATATATTTGAATTTTATATTTCATGTATTTTATATTTATATTATATTGATTTATTTTTACTTTTACGTTTACAAACTCTTAGCTTTTATCGATTTTTTTGAAGGTTTATTTAATTTCTTAGGGAATGAAAATATTCAGGTTTGATCAGTCTTCCAGAGTCTTCAACTTTCTGAAGGTTTTCAGCCATTTCCTGAAGACAGTAGATGAAACAATTTTAGTATCAAAACATTGCTCCGGACTCAAAACTATGTCAAAAACCATATTTCTGAAGGTTTTTAGGGATTTTCTGAAGATTGACGAGAGATGGAGCGGTTTTGATAGCAAAAACATGTTCAGCTTGTGAAAATACATTGGAACCTATACATCACACGTGCAGATTCGACTAGCACACAAGTCTTCATTTTCTGAAGGTTTTCAGCTATTTACTGAAGACTGAAGGGTGATAGACCAAATCTGATGGCAGATTCGTGTTCAAGAGGCAAAAATACTTCGGATATCATATGTCACATGTAAAGTACAGAAAACTTTTTTTTGTAGACCTGTGCAATTATTGCTAAGATTTTAACAGCAAACTTGTAGAAGTAAACTATTTAATAAATAGTAAAAACCCGCAAAAACACGAATTTCTTTTGATTTTTGCTTATATAATGAAAAGTAATGAAGGACTCGTAACACCGTCTACAGAAAAGTTGTAGAGAAGAAGTGGGAAAAGTAATTTACCAACAGTACATTTATTTATGGCACCATACATCTTAAACTTCAACTGCCATATTGTATATGACGCTAAGATTTTGAACTTACAGCTAATAACTATATTTAGAAAATTATAAGCTCTTACATGAACTTCTCTAAAACTATATATTTTTATAAAACCTTAAACGTAAATAATTATAAACTATATAAGAAAAAATAATCAAGAATGGTTAAATAAGCATATGCAGTAAGAATATTCGAGTTATAGGGCGGAGCGTCCAAAAAATGTTAGAAGCAGTTGCATATACAGGATGATTGAAATATAAGGCGAAGTGGAATTATAGTTTGGAACATAAGTAGTTTCTTATACTTGGCATATTGAGCGAAGTAAAACTATAGGTATACAGGATGATTTAAACAATAGAAAACTAGAAACAGTCAATAGGCTGGAGAGGATTAATACTTATACTAGTCCAGTTGCAAGATCGTGTGGAGCTGAATTATAGTTATACAGGGTGAATCTATAATTTATATTGGGTAACCAATACACAGAAATATATACAGGGTGGTGGCAGTACAGAGAGAATTGGACTTGCTCTTATAGAAAGTAGGCCAAATAATAAAACAAAAAAAAGTATGGGTTCCATACCACCTTAAAGATTCTAATATTCCAGTTTCAGAGAAGCAGGGAATGAGTGCATTTTCTTATAATTGCCTTAATAACTTCTAAAGGAAGCGTTTTAAATTTATAAAAAATATACAGTTTCATTTTCCACACATAGACTTTTTATTTGACTACATAATTCGTTTGATTATTATAAAAATATGTATTTAATTTTCTAATTTGGCCCCCAAAATTAACACTAGTGTTTTATTTTACTAATAAATTTTCAGGGAAGCCTTTTATAATCCAATGTCTGAATTTTAGGCTCTGTAGATTGGAAGATAAAGGGGAAAATAGGTCAAGTTTTAAATAATAAATTACTAAATCTTTTAGACAAATTATTTAAAAATAGTGGGAATTAAGTCGATATTTTTGTTAAAATCTTTTTAACAAATGATTTGAAAATATGATATATTTGTAATTCACATAATGAGTCTTTTATTTGATATATTACATGATGCGTTTGAAAATCTAATTTTACATTTAATTCTATAATTTGTGCCCAAAATCAATATTAGGGTTTTCTACTAATTTTTCTTATAAATTTCAAGTGAGACCCAGGATCCCTAATTGTTAAAACAAATTGGTATATTGCGTTTATTTCTCTAATTTGGCCCCCAAAATTAATATTAGGGATTTTTTCGTATTTTTCCTTTAAACGAAAAATTTTAGCTGTTATTTTTGTTAATATATTTTAAAATATTTATTTTAAAAGTGTTAGAAAAATTTATTTGTATTCGTCATAATAAGCCCTTTGATTTGATATATTACGTGATGTGTTAGAAAGAATTTTAATTTTATATTTTTCATTTAATTCTGTAATTTTTCCCTTAAAACTAATATTAGGGGTTTCTCCCCATATTTCGATTTTTTTTCGAATTTTTTCTGCTTATAGTTTCGGAGGGGGATGGGTAAATTTTTTTATATCTTTTTTTAAATCTTTATAGTAATTTATTTTGAAAATATGAATGAAATATATTAGTTTTCGTCATAATGAGCCCTTTCATTTGATATATTACATGATGTGTTAGAAACAATTTTCATTTTATATTTTTCATTTAATTTTGTAAGTTGCCCCCCAAAAGTACTAGTAGAGGGTTTTCTTTGTTTTTCCGGTAAAATTCAGGTGATGCCCTATATCGCAAATTTTTTTCAAAATTTTACTTCATATGCTTTCGGTGTTAAAGAGGGGAATCATCAATACACAACACCATTTCATAAAATCAGTTATATAGAAAACAAAACCATAAAATACAACTCAAAACCCAAAAGATTGAACTTACACAAGTCTGCTCGAATGTAATAAATTTTATATTGGAGAAACATCTAGACCACTACATGTACGAATAATTGAACACAATAATTTATATTTAAAAAAGAACCGACTTCAACTCGCTTAAAATGAAAACCGTTAAGGATCAATAACTAGTTTTTGACATCTTTTTTGTCAGATTTAAGATACAAGTCTATTGATTTTTTAGACTATACTTATCTCTCCCCCTCTCTCTAATTTGTATTTTTAGGGTTTCGTATAATACAGTATACAGTTATCCTTATAAAATCACTCAGGATTTCTTCATCTTTCACATCACAGCAATTTTTTCCTAAACTACTCGACGGAAAAGGTTGAAATTTGGTATCAGTGTATATATAGTTTGGTAACATGATCAGGAGTACATATCGTAAATGAAGAAATTTTGATTTTAGGGGTACTAATGAAGGAAAAAACTAAAAAAATCAACCGAAACTGTCTTGTGTTCATCTCTGTTTAACTCCTTGTTGATGAATTTTTTAGGGTAATTATTTCCAAGAAGAACACTTTTTATACTTAACATGTCTTTATTATATAATCTAACCATAAAAAAACATTTTTAAAAAATATATAACCGACTTCTACCTATAACTAAAAAGCTAAAAATAATTATAACAAAATACAACTCTAGCAAATAAATAACACATTCAATGTTGTTAAGTACCTACCCAGGAAGTAAAAAATGTAAATATTAAAAGGTGCTCATTCTGTACAAATTAATTACCAACAAATCTAGTATATTTTTGAAGTAGGTGCCAAGCAAATCTAAAATCCTGCGTTGCGTACTTATCTACTAATTCATCAAACTTCATTGTTGCTTCTGGGTTTTACATCACTCAACTCCTGACTGGACATGGATGCTTTCGAGCATATCTGCACAGGTTCAGGAGGGCAAACTCCCCAAACTGCCCACACTGTACGGACGTGATAGAGGACGCGGAACACGTGTTCTTCTCCTGTCCCCGGTTTCAGGATCAACGTGCTGAAGTGGAGAGGATTCTGGAGACTAATATCGTTCCAGAACAATTAGTAGAAGTCATGCTGAAGGGCCCCCAAGCCTGGAACTTGGTATCAGATTACGCGGAGACTATCCTCAAAGAACTCCGCAATACGTTCGAGGAGTAGGCTTTAGAGGCTTTTAATGTAAGAGCAGTAAACATCTGCAATGAACCACCTTTGCGAAGTAGTATTGACTAAGAGTGCCCCAGGGGACCATGGTTGTAGGAGGAAGAGGTTAGGGTTTTAGCGGGTATACGGTATACTGGTTTCAATGCAACGATTTACTCTTGCTTTGAAGTCATTGCATCGGGAGCCCCGCACGACGGCCAGCACGTGCTAGCTAAGTAGGCAATGTATTTCCCCCTTCTTCGGATAAAAAAACACACACACACACAGTCACACAGACACCTACCATCGTATACCGTCCAAAAAGAAGAGATGGCTCACCTAACAATTTTTCTTTTCGATACACTAATGAAATATTTTGTTCCATATCACTCGACTGCAAACCCTATAAAATGAAAACCGTCACAAACACCCTGTACGATATACTTTCATGGCATATCTTGATATTTAAGCTCGATATTTATGATGAAAAATTGATATTTACTTGATGTTTACCGATTTTTTGCACATTTTATAAAAATCTACGAAATCAAGTTGGAACAACTCTTTGTAGAAACAATTTTAAATTGTTTTCTAAATGATAATTGTGGCATCTCTAGTTTTTATTTTTTCTGGGTTTTTTGAGAAAAACACCACATAAACTTGAAAGCCTGTATATTTCAAACAGTCCAACGTTTCAAGGTCTAAATCACACCTCGTTTTTAATGGCATTATCACAAATGAAAAATAAATTAAAAAAATTAAAGGATTCATAATGACAATTTTCGTTAAAATCAAAATTTTACATTAATGTTTGATAATCAAACTGATGTAACTAAGGGAATTTATACAGGGTAGCACTAAAAATTCTCATCATGTGAAATAACAAAGAATTTGAAAGAATAATCTTTAGAGTTTCATGTGGCGTTCCTAGGTACGACTTTGTTATAAGAGTCAAAATTCAGACCAAAGAAATTCTGATGTCCCAGAGATGTCATTAAAGTCATAAGGGAAACGTAGGAAAAAACCTCATGAACTATCCCGTTATAGGTTTGTTCAACATGACATTTACCATTATTAATTTCATCCTTGATTATTGGTAACCAGGAACGCGAAATTCTGTAGAAGTACTAGCTATACAATCGCTTTCATTTCAGCATTCGTTTTGTATTGGGTTCTTCTTTGTGTAATATGGTTGAGTTTTGAAATTGTATGTTATGACCAATGTTCCCGGCATGTTCACAAATTTTGACTTTTCGAATTGTTGTTTCTTTATATAATTTTTGTATTTATTTATTCGAACATTTATAGGTGTAGAGGTTTCTCCAACATAAAATTTGTAAATTCGCAAGGAATCTTATAAATGCAATTTTTTGAGTTACGTTATTTGGTTTGGTTTTGAAAAAATTGATTTCATTGTATTTCTTTATGTAAGTACTTATTGTCTAACATTTGGTTAATCATTCACAGTTCAGTTTTGTAGTCTTTATTTTCTTAATTCTGAATTTAGATTTTTAAGTGTTCTTCACCTTCAAAGACGCGAAGAAATCCCGCCATTCTACCAAAAAGAATATTGCGTCCAGGATAAAAGGCGTCACTAAAAATTCACACCTGCCCTTACACTGGACCTCCTGCCGTTCATTGGCGCTACATTAAGTGTGAAATGAAACTTCTAACTATATATTGTACATAATACCTAATGCAATAAACGTCAATTTGTATTTATATTAACACAAAATATGTTATTGCCTCCCCTCGTTTAGACTATAAACATGCCGACATGATCCTCCCTAAAAGACAATCTTCCCCCATACCATCGTTTAGTCTAAACGACTACCGCTATTTTCATAAGTTTTTTTACCAATTTTGTTAACAATCTCCATTATGTAACAGTTGATGTCCTGGAAATACAATTTACTGATGTTAAACTGGGTATATATAATTTTATAAATATTTTGTATGTTCTGTAAGCAATACAACACCTCTCGTACTCCAACAATTGCTCACTGTTTTCATTCGTCATGTCATGATCATACTAAATCAGTAAAGGGGTTGTGAAAGTCGAATTAAAAATCAATGACAAATAATCTGTGAACATCTCTTTTCTCTTCTCTTCTTATACTCTGTTAACCTTCACTAAACCATTTGCTCACAAACTCTTTAATGAAAAGTTTATCTAATGAATTTCTACAATTGAGTTCCTTTATAGTCCGCTCTATACGAGTTCTTTTTTATGTCATCAAAATAGTAGATATTTATGAAAATTTCTAATTTTTCTCGCGTAAGTAGTTACATTAAACATTTCATCGTTACAGACGATTTTAATAGATGGCGACAGCAAAAACATAAGATTTCCTCTCAGTTTTTCCATCTAGATTTGGTATATGACCATTACCGCTGACAGTAATATAAATATACATGTTTATTTGGTCATTTTATGAAGGTTTTGTTTTCTATCATGCACTATGATAATTAAGCTATAAAAAAGTGTAACTGAACTTGTCTATAGATCAATATCTACAAAAAGTTTTCTGCTGTTTTCAGTTATCATATCAATTCAGATTAGTTAACGGTTTATTATCTTATAATTTTCCGAAATTTGTTAACAGATGTCGATATCTGACTTGCCATATATACTTTTATGTTTTTACAAGGACGTCCAAGGAGCTCAGTTATATATATATATATATATATATATACATATATATATATTATATATATATATATATTGTTTTGGAGTTTTTATAGAGATTTTTATTTTTAAAGTTTATTCAATAGAATGTTTTATAATTTTATAATTTTACCTTCTTATAAGTACTCCACACAATTATCTTACACTGCTCCGGCTTTTGATACTCTTCTCAGTTTGGGTTCTTGAACGTTAACTGATCAATTAAAATTTGTAATCACTTTAAAGACTTACTAGTTATAATTGGAATAAGTAAAACACAATATATTATATATTTTAGCATTATAAATATTTTCAAAATTATCAACACAAAAACTCAATATTATATAAATCGAAAATCAAATGTTCATTAATAAATTGTAATCATCAAACAAACTCTTAACTATCAAATAATGAAATTAATCTAACAAGATTTGTTGTGTTCGAATAGTTCTTTTTTTATTTACAAACAAATTTAAAATGTAATGAATGATTGTATGCAATTCTGAAATTTAATTTTGATATATAAACCCGTTACTAAAAATAACATTTCCCAGTAAATAAACTTTTTGAATTAATAATGTGTATAGGTGAGCGCCTAATATATTGTTTTAAATAAATTATACATTGAAATACCTTGTATCACTTAAAACAGTTTCAAACTGTTCTCACTTAATCCTAAAACTGTTCCTCTTGACCCCCAGCTATTGTTTCACCTTTTGATCTCTCTGCTCTGCTTTCAGCCTTTGCAACTGCTACTTCTCGTAGATGTCCTTATGCATCTCTTTGTGTGAACTGCTTTACTTGATTATATTCAATTGATTTGCTGCTACTATATCTCCAATGATCAATCAACTGCTTTCCATTTACTGGTTATCACCTTCTAGTGCAATAGCATATTCTTAATGCACTTGAACTTTTTTATTTGTCTTGGATATGATTGTTTTATTTTGGTTTACAACCTTTCTTGGAAATTCTGAACTTTTGAAACATTTAAAAATTTTGACAAATCTTTGACATTGGCTGTCACCTCTTAACCTCGAACAAAGTTTACTGATGCACTGCTAAATTTAGAATCTCCTTCTAGTCATGTATTCACTCGCTTTTATAGTTTTTTATGTTGACATGGAGGTCTAACTTCTTATCTTCTTTATTTCGCATTTTTTAATTACTATTTTAAAATATAGCATTTCTCTTGTTCATTTTTTATCACCCATATATTCAATTTTGCTTGAGATCTTTTCGTCTATACTATTACAAAATTATAAGTTTGTCTGTTTGTTTGTTTATTTGTTTGTTTGTTTGTTTGTGTTTGTCGGGCATCACGTAAGAACTACTTAACTGATTTTGCTGAATCTTTTTTTGTTGCGAAGCCTATAGTTTGACTTAAAATCTGGTACACATTTTATCTCTTTAAATTGATAGAAACGGTAGATATAGCGAAACAAATATACTATGGGGGTAATTCAATTACACAATTAGTGCCAACGCACGCACAAAATATTAGATACTGGCATCAGCTTAGCTTTTATTCAAAATTCGGAATGTGCAAATGTAATATGTTTCGATTTAACAAAAATCAACATATATCTAGCGTAATTTTACAGGGTGTTCTGTATATAGGAAACTTAGAGCGAAGCAGAATTAAATGAATTTAAAAAATCTCTAAAAAGTTATATTTAGTGGGCCATAAATAGTTCCATATACCAAGTGGTTGAAAAAGGGTAGAATATTTAAACAGTGAATGAAAAAAGTTAAATAAAGTTTAGGTAAGACAGTTAGGATCTTTGAATATGTTCATAAGATATTATAGTTATATAAACGGGTTAAAGAAATGTTAGAAGCAGTTGTTTATACAGGGTGTTTGAAATATAAGATGGAGTGGAATTATAGTTTGTGTTATGGTTAAAAACTTGTTTTATATCCTCAAGTAGTTACATATATAGGATGGTTGAAATATGTAGCGGAGTATAATTACGGGTATACAGGTGGGTTTAAAAATATTTTAAAATAATGGAATGATCTACAAGCTGTTCCATTTACCGGATGGTTGAAATATAGGGTCGGGTAGTATTATAAGGATATAGGGTCGTACAAAAATGTTATATTTGGTGGCAAATAAGTAGTTGCACATAAAAGGTTGTTGAAATATAGGGTGGCTTACAGTTAGAATCATACAGGGTGGGTAAAAAATGCTAGAAAAATTTTGTTTTAGCACTTGCATATATAGAGTACCTGAAGTATGGTGCGCAGTAAAGTTATAGTTATACAGTGCATTCAAACAAGTTTAGAAAAAGTTGTAAATGACGGGGTTTTAAATGAAGTGTGGAGAGTAATTAAAACTTTAATATATCTTGAAAAAATATAAGGAAAAAATGTGAAATAGCGTAGTTCATAATAAGTTGCAAAGATAGGATAGTGAAACATAGGGTGAAGAAGTTTATGATAATTATTTAAAAATGTTATATTGGTTGATCAATAAGCAGTAGCGTATACAGGTTAGTTGTAATACAACAAGGTGATTCAAAAAAATTTTGAAAAATGTTATTTTCGGTGCCCCATAAGCAGTTGCGGTTTGGGTAATATATTTGACACTGATGGATTTTATATTATACAGGGTGATAAAAAAATGTTATAGTAGGTGGCCGATAAGTAGTTGCAAATACAAGGTGATTGAAATAGCGGGTGGAGCAGATTTATAGTCAAACAGGTTGGATATATTTTTTTGTAAGATAGAACATGAGCTGTTGCATATCTGCAATATCTGAAACATGGATCGAAATAAAATTATAGTTCATACAGTGCGATTAGAAGTAAATTTTGTTATATAGCACTTGTATATATAGAGTACCTGAATTATGGTGCGCAGTGAAATTATAGTTATACACTGTCATTCAAACAAGGTTAGAAACAGTTGTGAAGTGTGGAGAGAAATTCTACTTTAATATATCTTGAAAAAATATAAGGATAAAATGTGAAAAGCGTAATTCATAATAAGTTGCAACGAAATGATAGTTGATGATTCAAAAACTTGTTGAACAAAATTGTTATTTTCGGTGCCCCATAAACAGTTGCTGTTTTGGAGAAATATATTTGGCATTGATGGATTATACAGGGTGGTAGAAAAAATGTTATACTGGGTGGCCGATAAGTAGTCGCAAATACAAAGTGTTGAAATAGCGGGTGGAGTAGATTTATAGTCAAACAGGTTGGATAATTTTTTTGTAGGATAGAACATGAGCTGTTGCATATATGCAATATCTGAAACGTGGATCGAAGTAAAATTATAGTTCATACAGTGTGATTAGAAGTATTTAAAAATTTTATATTTGGTTGCCCCTAAGCAGATGCACATACAGGGTGGTTGAAATATTTTGTAGAGAAAATTTATGGTTATGCAGGGCGGTTCAAAAATAAATTGTAATGTTTGACAAATTGGCAGCAGTGTATACAGGATGGTTTAATGTAGATGGAAGTAGACTTAGTTATACAAAAGCGGTTAAAAAAAAGGTGAATGAAAGTAGTATATAGGGTGGCTAATAATCAGTTGCAGTTTGGGTGAGTGCTTAAATAAAAGTTTGGTGTTAAGGTGCAGATGCAGATGCACATACAGGGTGGTTGAAATATTTTGTTGAGTAAAATTAAGGTTATACAGGGTGGTTCAAAAATAAGTTATAATGATTGACAAATTGGCAGCGGTGTATACGGGATGGTTTTAATGTAGATGGAAGTAGAGTTAGTTATAAAAAGCGGTTAATTTTTTTTAATAAAATTGTTTTATAGGGTGGCCAATAAGCAGTTATTGTTTGGGTGAGGGCGTAAATAAAAGTTTGGTATTAGGATGCAAAACTGTGTTTTTATATTTGTGACTCACGAAGGGTCCCACATCATTTCTGTTAGGATTGATCAAAAAAGTTTAAAAAAATGTTATATAGGGTAGACCATAAACAGTTGCATTCTACTATATGGAATATCTGAAATATGGGGAGAAGCAAGATTATAGTTTTAGAGTGTGTTTTACAAAATGTTAGAAAAAGCTGCATGTAAAGGTTGATTAAATTATAGAGTAAACAGAAATTTTACTTTAAACGGTCGTTCAAAAAATATCAGGAATAATTGTATACAGTATAGACCATTAGCAGTTGCATAGCTGAAATATAGGCTAGAGAAGAGTTATAGGCAGGTATTCAAAAAGTTATATTGGGTGACAATAAACAGCAGCATACAGGATGGTTGCAATATAGGATGAAGTAGTTACATTTATTCAAAATGGTTCAAAAAAATGTCGAATAAAATTGTTATATTGGGTGGCCCATAAGTACTTGCAGTTTGGGTGAAATATATTCGGGATTGGTGGTGGATTTATGGTTAAGTAGGGTGGTTCAAACAACTTAAAAATTTTTGAAATAGGATAACCCATATGTTTCATAAGTTAGTTTTTTTGCGAAGGCTTGCACATTCCGTACGCGGGTGAAACCGCGAGTAACGGCTAGTTTTATATAAAATTGCAATTTCTTATTTTTGTGTCCTATGTTTATATTGCCACCCATAAAATCGATTGCTATTGATTGTCAAATTTAATAAAAACTTTTTATTGTTATCCAAAATAATTTGTTCCATCGAATTAGCGCTCCCTCTTTGTCTAACTGACTGAATTTCAAACCAAACGCTACGACGCGAAGATTGTGAAGTAACCTACGAAGGTTACTTCACAATTTTGACACATGAAATTTTCCTTTACTAATTTGTATGTGGAAATTTTAAGTTTTTATCTGTTATTTGCCCTAAAATGTGTTTATAAGGATCTAAAGTTGTGATTTGTTACCCTGTTGTGCATAAAATAGGAAATTGAAAGTTCCAGACTATTTAAGTTTTGACAGTTCGCTTCTCTGCTTGTGTATCAAATTTTAAGGTAAATTTTGTATTTTCTAACTACTATATGTTTCCAGAATGCTATATCGAGTGAATAGACTCTTGCTATATAGTTAGTTAAACTCCTACATGCATATATAGGGTGTCTTAACAAGCCACCTGCAACATTTCCCAAAATATTCATTACTTTGAAAATCGCAAAAAAAACTTTACGAAAGATGATATAGATTTTGGCAACTAACCGTTAAATAAAGTTCACCCTCATCACCTCCGCGCTAGCTACTCAATTTTTTTTAATGGAACCCTATCATAAGTGACACGTCATTATAACGCCAGTTTAAAAAGAAATTCAAATCTGTGTTGTTTCTCATATTCCATCTACATTTAAGAAATTTGCGAATTAAAACGTGATTCCTGTATATTTTCCTGAATCTGATATTATTGACCAATATTTATTTAAATAGATAATAAATAAAATAAAATAGATAATTCCCTTATAAATTTAAATTGGACATTGGAACTGACAATATTTTTAAATCATTTTATCATAACAATGTTCGAAATGGTCTCCATCCACTGCAAAGCAGTGATGTATCGTGCCTCAAATTCATTGTGCACTCTGAAAAAAAACATCTGGAGTAGGTCGAACACATTCTTCCTGGATACGCTGTCTGAGATCATCCAATGGCTTTAGACAAGTAGCGTATCTATCTGGAAATCATTTATTCAAAAACTCTCTAAATAGCAAGATGTAATGTGGTAGGGCACCGTCGTGCTGAAAAACAAGTTCGTCTTCTTCTAGACGATCAGCTGCCCCCAAAATTTTAGTTATTATTGCATATCCGGCGTTAGTCTAATTACATATTTGTGTTTAAACTGTCATTTATGAAAAAGGCTCCAACCATGTGGTCACTAAGGGTTCCTGTCCTCACATGTGTAAATCTTTTTGTCCAGTAAAAAAATAACGAAGTAAGACTTAACTACACTGAAACGACTGTGGATAGAAATTAAACATGTACTAGGATTTTTTTTTCCTTTTAATTAGTTTAATACATTTTTTTGTCATATGAGAAGTGATAAACAGTGGCACATCTCAAAAATTAGACGTGTCGAAATAGTACTCTTTATACAGGCTAACCAATAGAGACCATTTCGCACATGTGTTATAATAAATTCATTTAAAAGCCAGTGTCAGTCCCATATCCTTGCAGTAATAGCAGACGTCTTTAGATTTATAAGCGAGTTATTCTGTTGATTATTTTCCTTCAATAACAATGGAGATCAGAAAAATATCCACGAATCGCGTTTTAATTTGCCAATTCCTTAAATGTTGATGAAATATCAAAAATATCACTTTTGAATTCCTTTATAAACAGGCTTTAAAATGAGGTGTCGCTTATGCTAGGAATCTATTTAAATAAAATTGCATAGACAGCGCATAATTTAATTAACTGTTAGTATGGCCAAATATGTCCCCCTTCGAAAACCTGTTGACGTGTTTTTGCGATTGTCAAAATAATGATATTCTGGAAAATATTCCAGGTGACTCGTATTCGTCGGGAGACACTGTATATAAAGGTATTCTTTTGTGAGTCCACGAAAATTATTCTATCCATTTCGATGTAATTTTCTATTTCGAATTTTCAATATTTAGAATTCCATTAATCAAGGTGTCATCTCCAAAATTCACAGACACTTATGTAAGATTGTATAGGATGATTTGAAAAATCTTTGAAACTTTTCTACGCATAAGGTCAATATATCTCAGGTGGACCTAGGACCTAGGGCCAGAAATATAAAATATAAGTAAAGTAAAAAATGTATATTTCTGCTTTGTCTTCTGGGCTATACCTTAGGACGGATGTGTATTTACATTACTTACAATAGGTATTGTGCAAGTGAATAGAAAATAAATCGATTTCTATCCCTAATTAGGAGCGAAAGGGTTGGTGAAACGCGTACATAATTAAATTTAAATATCGTGGTCTCTTCTTCTTCTTTGTAAGCCGTCATCTCACTGAAGGTTAACGACCACATTTCTAAATGCGTCCCTGTCCTTTGCCATGTGGAACACTTTTTCAACGTTGAGATTTGTCCATTCCCTTATGTTGCGGAACCAGGATTTTTTCTTTCCCTCCACTCTTCCCTGCATTATAGTTTGTAACAGGAACAGTGGGTACTCGTTGCTTAGGATGTATCCTATGTAGGATGTTTCTCTTATCTTGATGTTTGTCAGCAGTTTTCTTTTACGGTTGATGCATCTTAGTACTTCTTCGTTTGTGATTCTGTCAGTCCAGGGTATTTTCAGGATGCGTCTGTAGAGAGACATTTCGAATGATTGGAGTTTTTTGATCAATCGAGCGTCAAGTCTTCACTCGTTATAGCAATATTGACCACACATACCATTCTATAAACCTTATTATGATGTGGAGGTTTATATTTTTGTTCTTAAGTATTAAAAAAACATTTCTATTTTGCTCTTAATTCCTTGCACACGTTCTATCTGTATTCATCCAGTATGAGAACAGGATTAGTATTTGGGTATTCGTAATATTAGCAATGATTCTGAAACAATTTGCCCAAATAACGATTA